>JAADYG010000318.1:0-34585 GCA_023338115.1 Phytopythium boreale
GACGATTCTTCAGCTGACGGCCGCGTGGGTCGGACAGAAGGGTCCGATCACGCAGATTCTCTCGGGCTGCTCCGACGAAGAACGCGAGAAGGTGATGCTCGAGCCGACGTTCTACTACGACTTCCGACGCCACTTCACGCCCAACTTTGCGTCCAAACTGGAGCCCGGGTACGAGGACAACTACGCGGCGTACAACAAGCCGTTCGGCCTTCGGCACTTTTTGCTAAACGCCAATCCGCCGATCAAGCACGAGGTGCTGGCGCTCATCGACGGCGACTTCGTGTTCTTCCGCCCGCTAGAAGCCAACACGGGGCGAGACGTCAGCAAGTACTACCATGGCTCTCGTGACCCGCGCTCCGTGAACGACACGGTCGCAGAGGGGCTCGCGCTCGCGCAAGACTGGACCAACATCCTGAAAGGAGGGTTGTACGCGGAGGAGCGCGCGGCCGAGTTGTCATCCGCATGCGCAGGCCAGGCCTGTGGACTCATCGAGCGCGAGGAGGCGGCCGAGATGTTCGCCAACAGCGGGCCGCCGTATCTCATGACGGTCAGCGATGTGAAGCGCATGGTCGACGACTACTGCCACCTCTGCGTGACGTCGCGCCAGGTGTCCAAGGACTGGATGACGGAGTTGTACGCGTACTCGCTGGCGGCGGCCAACAACGGCATCCAGCACGCACTGCTCAACAACCTGGGCGTGACGACGATCGGGTACGGCGGCGAGGGCCATGAGCACTGGGATTTCGTCAACGACTCGCTGCCGAACCCTTGCGAAGACGACCTTGAGGTCGTCATGCCCGACAGCGCGCCCGTGAGTCTGCACTACTGCCAATTCATCGCCAACTTCTACAAGGGCCAGCTACCGGACAATGTGACTGCGTGCGACAGTCCCATCTTGAAGCTGTTCCCGTCCTCAATGTGGACCGAGGCGATGGAGGCGCAGGACGAAGGCAGTCGCCGGTACCTCCGGCACACGCTGGGTGCGGTGCACGCTGCTGAAGACTGTGAACCACGCACTAATCCGGATAAAGGAGGAGACGTGTCCGAACGGGTTCAACAGCTTCCGCGGCATGGGCCTCATCCTCGACTAGCAGCCCGACGTGTAGATTATTAGCACAATGTGCGGCAACAATGAGAGCGAGGATATTGTTGTCTGCTCATTCATGTGACGCGTTATCGAGGCGGCACGGCGGCATGGATATGCCCTGCCGTACGATGTAACGAGGGGCATTGGCTGGAGTCGTAAGCCTCTTGTTGGGTGCCAGCGCGTTGCTCTTGCAACCGAGTGGGGTCTGACGCTGTGTTGCATCTTCCTCTTTCTTTCGTTGATAGCGTTGGGGATCAGGACGCATGCTCCCATGGTTGAAACGCATCATGATCGGAGGATTCCAACAACCAGTGGAATCGGAAAAGCCAGCGAGTCGCTTGTATGTGGACTGCGACGACGGAGGACGTCATTCTCGCCGCTCTAGCGCGCGAACTATGCTGGACGACGCCTGACGGACCGCCGACTTCAAAGTCAGACACGGGATGGCTGCAAAGATCATGCGCGCAACTTGTTGGGTGGCCACCATTTCGATTTATTTTATGTTTTTACCTTGACTTACGTATGGTTATACCATTGTGATTTATGATACTATCGTTTTTAAAACGTTAAAACCGCTTTTGTTTCCTTTTCATATTTGCCCGCAACACTCTCGACAAAGCCCACAGCGCGGCCTATGAAGTGCCGTGAAGGAGTATTCGATGCGATGCATGGCACCATCTAGCCGCTAACTTACCTCTGGTTTAGAGTGGCGCACGTCGCTAACGGGCATGGCGGTATCAGTATCCCCCGCCAGGTTGGAATCGCTGTTTAACTCTAATAAAGTAGGGTGCGTCGCTTGGCGATGGTACCAGGGTGTCGCTCAAGCCTGCCCACCAGCACTCGTGCATGGAGGGACGTAATCGGTGGGTCGGTAAACATGGCGTTTATGGTAGGAAGCCGCCTGATCACTGCCAACGCCTAAGCCTGTTGAAGCTGTTACTGTATTACGAACGCAGTGAGCCTGCCTGACTCAGCCACTCTCCCGTCCCACAAACATTATAAACTTTGATAACCTACGAAACATGGAGCAGCAAAAGCGACGTTTAGAGTGAGTAATCTGACAGAAAAAAATAGTGAACAAAGGAAACATCAATTGATACAGGCGGTAGAATCAACGTCAGCATCCTGCGGGGCTTCGACTAATGACGCACCACCAGATCGTATTTGGTCAGGCAACTTGCTCGCCTTGAGCCGACGACGGCCGCACTTGAACGTCTCGTCGACATCGTATTTATGCGGCATCCCAATCACTAAGTGCACGCTGTCGTTCAAACCCTCCGTGCTGAGAAGCATCATTCCAGGATTTGCCTGCCCGAGCTCGCTTCGACAGCAACAACAGCGGCAGCACTAGCAACAGCACTACCAGCAACAGCAACAGCAGCAGCAGCAGCAGCAGCAGCCGCTATCACCAACCTTTTCACTACAGCGCCGCGCTCCCCCGACCGACCTCTCCGCATCCTGGAATCATGACCATCCTCAACCGGTCCGTCCGCTCTGGCCTCGGTGCCATGAAGCTGTGGACGACCGACAGCGGCACCTTCCCGGTCGTTTTCTGCGCCAGCTTCGCCTCCGTCCTGGCCACGTTGACGATGGTGCGCTTCACGTTCTGGAGCCCGGAGGTGTACTTCAACAAGGAGGAGCGCGCCGACGGGATGCACTTCCTCGGCGATCGCGGGGACCGGTGGCGCCAGTTCCGCTTCCGGTTGGCCAACATCAAGCGCAATCCGATCAACCAGTCGCGCCAGTTTGACGACCTCTTCGCCAAGCCGGAGAACCAGGACGTCAAGAGATAAACCGACCACTGAAACGGAACGCGCGCGCCATCATCGATCGCGATGAAAGCGATCGCATGTTCATTACATTTGCGACAGGGGCATTGGTTTAGCTCACGCTCCAGTTCGTTGGGTTAAAGCGAGAAAAGAATCCAACGTTGCGTTCTTTTTGCTGTCGGATTTGGTGCACATTTGCGGGCATTTCACCACCTGGTCTGCCTGATATAATAGCTCAATCGTCACGGAAAGGGAAGCGCTGATAGGCGAGCAACTACATCATGAATAGACTTAGTAATTGCAAGCTTGGATGGTCGCGTTAGTCTGCCAAGTACACGAGTCGTCGTCTCGTCGAGTCGATGTGGTCAGTGTACGCGTCATGAGTAAGCGCGAAGTGACCTACAGTTCAACTGGTGTCCGTTTGATTAGCAAGTTGAAGTTGCAGTCGTTGAACCCATTCACGTTTTTAACGTCTAATACGTGACCTAATAATGCAAGCAACGAAACGTTTGTACAGTAGCTTACCACACCAACCACGACTACTTGGCGCCAACTATGGTATTGTGTTGCTAGCGGCATTTTGTCAATGGTCCTACTGGATTGAGGGCGTTGCAAGATACTGTACAGTTGGCGTGGGGGTCAATAGTCGCGATATATACAAATGCGCAGCAATAAGCGTGGACGCGTTTCAGGCTAGGACTTTGGCCACACTGCGTAAACCTTGCCTGCATCCAGAGTACGGAACGAACTGCCTCGCCACTAAGGAGCACGATACCGGGCAACAGAACCCGATACAGGCTTAGTCTGTTCATGATCCGAGCGGGCTGACCGAAATGCACGCTACCCTCTGGAAGAGCGGTCGTAACTATTGGTGTTTTTTTATTAACGCTCGCGAGAACAGACGTATCCACAGTGCACGACCAAAGCACACTCGCCTCGTGATGCATTGGACTCAGAACAACTTACTTGTTGCGCCACCCGTGTCTTCACAATTAAGCCTCTCGGCCCGGTTCGCAAAAGATGGAGCGATAGCCATTCGAAGAGCGCAAGCACTGCGCATGTTCGGCGCGTGAGACCCAATGCGACACATTCCCCGCAGAGTGCTAGCCTAGCATGAAATCCGATGACATCGAATGGAAGTGGGCTAATAGGCTATCGTGCCTACGGCCTACTTCGAAGTACAGTACTCCGCGGTATGCATTTGCAAAGAGACGCACAAGCATGAACGGCTTGAAAGGCGGCTTGTCCAATTCCAACTTCAAAGGCACGCAGACACGAACCAGCAACGTGGGCCTTATTCGCGGGTCGGCGGGTCCGGCGTCTGCAAATAGGATTAAAAGGAGGTTTGCATGCTGTAAATCGAAGCAGAACCGCATAATTCTATCCTTTTGACTTGAACTCTGTGTGCTCATTCTTTAACAATGACCGAAGCGCATGTCTCTCGCACGTTCTGCTAAAATGTAGAATATTATCGTCTAAAACTGCGATAAGCGGCAAAATCGGGCGGGTTAGACCCGTTTCTATAGCTAAACCCACCCGTTTCCGCGTCGCAGAAGGCGTCAGAGAAAATCGAAAAATACCGAGAGTCTCCCTCAACATAAGAACGTTGAACCAGACCCACCGAATTTCTCGCGATTGTACCGCTGGCGGCTCTTCAAATCCCAAAGCCATTATGCCCAGGGAACACCTTGCCCGTAATGAAAGCGGCGCTTCCCGGCGCATGTCTAGCTGCACAAGCTCCTACCTCTTATCGTCTCCAATCACAAGCTGCACGTGATGTGGCGGTGGGTCAACTCCCAGTGTATACATACATTGGTCGGACGATAGGCGGCTTTGAGGGGCGGCGCGCGTATCTAACCGCCCTCCTCCACCTCCTCCTCGACGATGGCCCTCTCGTGGCGCTCATATCTTTGCGGCCGGCGCAATTCGCAGAGAAGCGGGCCGCCCACGCCGCTCATTCCAGCATTTGCTTCGTCTTGACCACCCGAGGACCACCGGAAGCGCCGACAACCCGCTACTCTCCCTCTCCCAGCCAGTACCAACCATGAGCGCGCTGAACAAGTCCACTCGCTCCGGCCTGAACGTCCTCAAGCTCTGGATGACGGACCGCGGCACGTTCCCCGTCGTGTTCGTCGCGGGGTTCGCCGCCTGCATGGGCTCGGCCGTGGCCGCGCGCTACCTCATGATGAACCCGGACGTGTACGTGAGCAAGGACGAGCGCTTCAAGCCGCTGCACCACCAGGACGAGCGCGGCGCCAAGTGGCGCGAGTTCCGCTTCCGCATGGCCAACCTCAAGCGCAACCCGATCAACCAGTCGCGCCAGTTCGACGACCTGTTCGCCAAGGAGCAGAACCAGAGCGTCAAGAGATAATCGGCTCGGAGAGCTCCCGAGACGAGGTCTTTGGCAACGTGTGGACGGTGCTTCCCGTCAAGGTCGTCTCTGATCTCGTGCGCCGCTCACTGCCGCCTCTTTATCTATCCCATTGCCCATTGGAACGCGCTACGAGTCGTACATGGGCACTCACGAAGCAAGTGAACTATATACCGACTGAACGAGCCATTGCATGACCCGGTAACGTTCAAATACATGTTCAGTATCTGTCTAACTGAAGTGTTGTGTCATTGTGTCTGTGTTGGTGCTACTCCATGAAACCACGCTCCACCTCCGATGTGGGGGTATTCTAATGTGATTGCGCCTGTTCTGCGGTGCACAGTGAGCTTGGATTTAGCCGGAATGGAGTCAAAGATGCCAGGGATCAGCCCGCGGTGACGGCGATGGATGCTCAGCCTCTTGGTGTAGAACCCGCGCTGCAGTTGTCAAATGAGCATTGTCAATGGTCGCACCAATGATCATAACTGGACTCTTTCTGGTAGCGCAAATAGAGACTTACTCTTGTCAGGTGCCGTCGAAACCAGAGCTGGATGCACTTGCACGCCGCCCATTGCTCTCCCCCAAGGAACTTTTCTTCAATGTCGGTCACGGTGCGCTCGAGGGCTCCCAGGATGCGCTCTAGACGCTGATACCGCCGCTCGTATTCCACAAGACCGAAAGCATCCAACGGCGGCTGTAGCAGGTCCCATACCAGCGTAAGCTCTTGCCGACTGGTAAGCATATCGCTGTGGTACGACGCAATGAGCTCGAGCGCTTCTTGTCGCTACTTGTCGGGGACATCGCGCGAGTCGACCCACTGCGGCATGTCCTTGACTTTTTCGCTCAGTTCGTGGGCTTTGCGAAGCAAATGCTGCGCTCCCTCGGCGAGTGCCGCGCGTCTCTTGGCCTCGGTATGCCGTCGGTGCATTTCGGCCATGCCATCGCCTTTGAGGTCGGACCGCATGTCTGCCACCGATCGACTCGAAAGAGGTGGGGAGCGAGGCGTCATGGACGCATTGCGGGCGGTGGAGCTGCCGCCGCCTGGTCGTTGGCGCCGCTCCGCCGGTCGTGGCGTCATCGTCAAGCTCGTGCTCATTGTGATCGGCGGTAGGACGGCGTCTCCAGTTGGAGCCATGAGAAGAACGAGATGTCGCCGACATCATGTCGACCACAACCAGATCGTTCGGAGCTATTTTGGGAGCAGTTGAAGTTGGTATCGTCTTGTTATTTTGGGACCCCGAAGTCACTGTTTAGAGAAGCGGTTACCCCTCGATTAAGTGACGCGAGCGGAGACGTCAGATTCCCAAGAAGCAAAATGAAAGCCTTGAAGGCGCCACGAGCGGCGCTGGCCGCTTGCCGCCGACGCCATGGGCTCCCTCGCGCGTCGCCGAGTTTCCATACTAACGCGGACGTTGGCGAGAACGAGGACAAGTACCTGGAGCTGCGGCAGCTTCGCGACATCAAGAGGTGAGGACGCGAGATGAAGAGCCTTTCGAGTAGAGCGAGTGGCCTGATCAATGTCTGGTGGCGTTCTGTCGTGAGTTTAGCGAGGAGTTCTACGACTTGCAGGCGGAACGCCGGCGATACTTCTACTATATTGACCTGCAGGTACTGAAGATGCATGAGCAATCGCCAGGCAAGGCGGCGGCCTGCTTCCGGACTCGTAGATGAGCTCACCTCACAACCTTCCACTTCATCGACACAGGGACGCCTGTTCCTGGAGAACACGCGGCCAAAGAACATTGCGACGTCGCTCAAGAGCGCCAAGTTCCTGCGCTTCTTCTTCTCGCAGGTCCAGTCCAACGACTCGAGCGCCAAAGACCCGGAGCTGGCGCCGCTGCTGGAGTACCCGTTCAAGTCTCCGTGCGGCAAGGAGATGAACTTCATCAAGTGCGCGGACCGGCCGTTCGTGTTGGAAAGTTTGGCGCGCAGCGAGGCCTCGGGTGGCGATTGGCTGTTTACGTACGGCGGCGGAGAGATGACGATGCCGTTCCAGCCGGAGACACTCCGAGTGTCGCTCTCGACGGGGCGGCTGTACCATGACGTGCGGACTCGGCACGTGTCTCTAGGAACTCCCGAGGGCACGGCGTTGATCCGGTCCCAGCTCGCGGTGGAGCTCGCCAAGCACATGGAGATCCACGACACGTTTAGCAGCGTGGACAGCGCCCAGGCGAAGGGAAATACGGTTGTGATTGGCGAGTTTGAGTGGGAGAACAAGCGGTATCCTATCCGAGCGATGGAGTAGAACGGTCTTCGGCCAGTGCAAAGGTATGCATGAGGCAGCAATAGTGTTTCTGGAGTGGATTCGGTCCAACAATGTGATGCGACTCCAGACTATGGAGACCTTTAACGTCTAAGAAACGATCGCGTCGCTTCGGTTCTGCTATCTTTGTTGGTTGAGCCGCAATTTGTCAGTGAAAGCGGCGCGTATGGATGCTCCTACGCCCCAGGACGACGATGAGACTGCTCCGCTTCGCGAGACTGCGAGCTTGTCAGGCGGCAGCAGAATCAGACAACCATCCTCGGGGGATGCCATGACCGCGGAGCAGATCGACTCGCTCTTCGATGATCCCAACAACCTCTTCACGGAACCGCTGCTCCGCCCAAGCAAACAAGTGCGCTACGTCGTTGAGAACGAAGTGAGCGGCGGCTTCTACTCACTGCGGACCGGCAACCGGCACAGCGCTGGGTTGTTTCATCGCCGGAGCTCTCTTCATCTGCCGCTGCACCGACACGATCGAGGGAACAATGCCAACACGCTGACGAGCCCCGACAAGCGGCACGCGTCAGTGTGGAAGCTTTTGTCAGACGATGCGCCGCGAATCCTCGTCACGGTGTTCCTTGGGATCGTCGCCGGGTTTTGCTGGATGAACGCGCTTCAACTGCTGAGCACAAGGGCGACTGTGGCATCCAGCGCGAACAACCTTATCCTGTGCTCGTATGCTGCAGGCACAGACCGGTCCAGACAGCTTTTCTTCGTCGCCTTCAAATATCCTTTCAATCTCATGCGTGCTTGGATGTATTCGAGGCCGATTCGATGCGACCGACGCGCCCCTTACATCCTTTTCGACGTGGTGTTGAAGCACTGTCATCTTTATCGGCCTGGCCAAGCATCTCTCCAAGGCACGGATCATCTCTACCGCCAAGATTTCGACGTCACACGACGGTGGTGTTGGACCATTCGCGTCCAAGCGACTCGTACGATACCATTTGCCGTGAACGACCTGCTCCACCCGCACGTTTGTCAACGTTAATCATTGCTGTCTCGCTGTTGCTACAGGTACAAGCCGCGCTTGCTTGCATAGTCGCCGTGATTCTTGTCCAAACGATCTCGTCGCCGTCGTCGTATCAGCTCGGTCGGGAGTTCCTCGACGGGGATGGAAGGTAAGGTCGCTCGCACAAGTCACTTTCCTTAATAATTCTCATTGAATGACTGGATGATCCCCAGCTGCAACGAGAGCACCGTGGTCGCTCCGTCGGCTCTGCGCAACATCTCCATCGTGCGAGCGTGCCTGACGACAGACGCGTTGCTCGCTTCGCTCGCGTGGCTACTGGTCATCCTGGTAAGCCCACTGATGCGCATGGAAGGCGGCAGCACTTGCCGCTTTGATAGCTATTGAACGCTCTCCATGCCTGCCCATCTAGCATTGCAGTCTTGATAGCGCCATCTCAAGCGGAACCGCCGACGAGCTTGCCGAACTCCGAGCAACGTTAGCCGCACAGCACCAGAGGTGAAGCATGGTGACCTTGCGCACCCGTCCGCGATCCTCTTCTCACTTTGTTCAATTTATCTGCTCCAGGATGGACCATCTACAAGGCAAACACCTCGAAGGCGTCGCCGTTGACGAACTGAAAGACCTCATCCAGCAACACCAGGTAACAGCGTATCGCAATTGCGATCTTGTCCAGAAAACTGGAAGCTGACCGTCTCTGTCGTGACCAGCGGGCCGTGGAGGCCGCGCAGAGCGCGCTGGTGGCCAAGCTCCGAGCGCCTGTGCACGCCTGATGTCGTTCTTCCCTACCGGAGCGTCACGCGTGACCCGATCCATTGTGACGACGCTGCGGAACGCCTTGCCATTGGTCAATTGACCCGTTTGATACGCCTGACCCGCTCACACGTCACAGATCCCGGCTCACCCGAGGTTTTACTGTTCAGAATGAGGTTTTTCGTGCGGTTTCAACGTGGCTTCTCCATCGCACACTCTTTGACACTTGGAAACTTCTGGAGGATCATCATGATGCTGTGCGTGCGCATGCGCTCGCCGCTGGCGCGCTCGGGCGCCGTCAAAGCCGCCGCTGCCTCTATTGCTATTCGCGCTGCTGCTGCGCGCCTCTTCTCGTCGGTGGTGGACAGCGCGTGGGTGCGCTCGGGCGGCGACGGCGCCAAGAAGCTGCTCATCCTGGACTGCGAGCAGGAGACGGCCTTCCGCCGCGCGCACATCCCCGGCGCGCTGCCCTTCCTGATCGCGCCGTCGGGACTGAAGGTACCGTACTACGCGCTGACGGTGCTCGGGCCACTAGTAGTTGCCGCGTGGTGACGTCCTGGCTTCGTTGTTGTATGGCAGAACCCGTCGCCCAGCACGACCGGCCTCATCACGGAGGGGCAGTTCGAGAGCATCATCGAGGGCCTCCAGCTTGACGCGGACGCGATGCTCGTGTTCTACGACGACGACGCCAGCATGGTGCGGTGGTGATCTCTGGCTGTCACTACTGTAGTATCAACGGCGCCTGATCACCATTTGCCGTTGTACTCGGATGCAGAAAGCGATTCGGATGTGGTGGGTGTTTCACCACTTTGGGTTCCCAAAGGAGCAGCTCAAGGTGCGCCCTGTGGTTGTGCGAGTCCTTCATGCAATGGATCAATATGTTTGCTCACTTGAATGCGTGACAGGTGCTGGACGGCGGATGGAAGCAGTGGGTGGCGGACTCGAGCGCTGTCGAGACCACGCTGCCCAGCGAATTTCCAGCGGCGACAACCCCGTGGAGGTGCTGTATGCATCCATACCATGGTTCTTGCGAAAGAGGACGTGCAGCTCACGTCAACTGACGGTGCAATTCCACGTATGCGGGGGCAGCTTCAAGTCGACGACGAACGCGTTGGTGGGGCTAGACGCTGTGAAGCAGGGAATTAAAGACGGGGTGCAGTTCGTGGACGCGCGGTCGCCTGCCGAGTACAGCGGTGTGAACCCAGCAGGCAATGCCCGCGGAGGTGAGTATTTGACTGGAGTGTGTGACAACAACAAGGCCTCTGACGCCAGGCTTCTAACTGTATCATGATGGCAATGAACCGTTAGGACACGTCCCCGGTGCAATCAACTTCAACTGGGTGAATGCGGTCGACTTGGCCGCGACGGGGCGGTTCAAGTCCAAGAGCGAGCTGGAGGACGTCCTCGTCGGCAAGCTGGGCCTGGACAAGAAGAAGCCCGTGATCACGTACTGCCAGCGTGGCATTCGCGCCGCCCACACGGCGTTCGTGCTCCAGGAAGTGGTCGGCTTCGAGGACGTCAAGGTGTACGAGGACTCGATGCTCCAGTACTTGAACCGCGACGACACGGCCGTCGAGAAGTGAGCGTCAGCCCGTCTGTCTGTCACTTCGTCGGTACTTCTACAGTACAGTACTGTAGCGAGGGGGTGACTTCAATCGTTGGCACCCAGTCGTCGGCGTACACAGTCGTTTTCGAGACGTCGACTGCTGTGCTGTCAATTGACGTGAACAGTGTCGGATGTGTCAGTGTCCGTCCTTCCACTTGGCGCATTTGCAACGGCGTCAGACGCGTCGCCCTGCGTTTGCAATCGCTGAATAGTCTGACCGTACTGTACTACACTGGCCACGATCACTGGGTGGCCAACAAGTCGTGTGCAACACGCACAGTCGCTCGTTGTGGACCGCCCGCGGCGTCCAGCTGCACGATCGCAAAGGAATGCTAGTCGGGAGAGCTCGCGCGTGCAGTGCCACTCCGGATCCAGATCACGAAGACACGAGAAGGAGACAAGCGCCTGTCCATTCGGTGGAGATGCACCTTCGTCCAGAGTGTTCACGCACGACTTGCAGGGTGGCCCGGCGGCCGGCACGGAGCAGTGCTCACGCTGCCGCATGGCCGTGCGCCCTAATACAGTAGAGTGAATGCACTCCATCATGTTCACGTGGCGATCGCCATAGACCGGGCAGACGTCACGTGCACCGCTCATCATTAGCAAACGCGATGTCGCACGCACATCTTGACGATCAGCCTGCAGCTCGCGTTGGTAACAGACTGGAGACCACTCAGTGCTCGGCGCGGCCCCGCTTTCGCTCGTTTGGTGTCCGTTGCACACGCGCTGCGGAGGCACTCGGCGCGTCTCTCGGCGCCCCTCGCAGCACTCGACACACACAACATTAGCATGCGCCGACGCCCGACATTGGGCGCGTCACTGCACGCGACGCCCACCTCTGCGCGAGGAAAGCCAGCGCGCCAACACAGCTTGGGATACTGCTCATGACGGCCACGCTTGCGCATCTGCACTCGGTGTGGGACCGATCGCCAAGGTGTGTGTGGCTCTCTCCAAGCACACCACGTCGCAAAGACACTTGGGGGGTGAAGTAACATTACTGTGCGTGCAGGGTCAACTTAGCTAACCAGGTTGAGACGCAGCAAGCGCCTCGAGACGCTGAAGGCAGGAAGCGGTACAATACTGAACATGCGATATGGTAGGAATCGCCGCCACTATCGCTCCTTTACACCTTCCCACACGTTCGTTGCTCAAAGCGCAAGCGCCGACGAGTGTGGAGACAGATGCCGGGCCGGTACCGTAGCGCTACAGCATCGAACGGACGCGTGGCACGCCACGCACTGTAGCTTGTCCCCGGGCCGAGTTCGCACCGTTCATTCTCGTAACCTTGAGTGCCTTCAACGCACCACGCGATCACTGATACTGCACGTCCTTCCATCGTCCGGTTCAGCTGCAAATCCAAGGAGCTGCAGACGGCATTGGTGATCGCAACGCGGGCTCTGCTCGGTTGCTCGGCAATAGGTGCCGCACATAACTCGACAGGCGCATGAGCTGCGCACACGAGCTACTTCATCGAAAGTCAGACACGAGTTGCAGTTACACCAACCTAGGTGTTCGGGTGGACGAGAGATGGAATCTCAGCTTTGCAGTAAGATCGGCGACCGATAGGCGCTGTGTAGTAGACGTCTGACACGACGAGAGTGAAGCGTCTGCACTCGGAAGTGTGTGTTTGGAACCGCTAGCGAACTTGGTTTGGTCTTCATCCGTTTGACAACTTGAGCGCCTGACTCGCCTCGGAGGGTGGGCGGCAGCCAGGCGCGAGCTAATCGCGGGGGCACCCCACCGCGTCTTTGCGCTCTCTCCGTTACTATGCGTCTCGCGGCGGGTCGGTCGCCCCGACCGCTTTGTCCGGCGCGAAGGTAAGCTTCCTGTAGAGGAGGAAGGCCCTCCGTCAAGCTGGTGGGTCGGTCGAGCGGCACAAACAAACGCGTTCGTTGGTGGTTTCGCAGCCTTTTGCTGTGCGATAGACAAGCTGAGCAGGGCGAGGAGGAGGGGTCGGACGCAGCTTTCGGTCCGCGTTCGCTTCGTGTTGTACATATACATCGACCGTCGACCGTCTGTGGCTGACCACCGCTGGCTACTTCTGCAAGGTACAGTGCAACAGTAGCTTGTCTTTGACGCGCTGTCTTCTCGCAGCACTCCACGAAGCCAGGCGTTAAACACCGTAATCGGATGCAAGCAAGAGAAGCGGCCGCTCGGCGCTGCAATCCACGCGCGACTCTTTTTCGCGGCCTCGCCGGCGCTCGACAGGCGAGGGATGGGGGAGGAGGATGCGGCCAAGTACACGAACCGGCGGCATGCCACTCTGGGAGGCTGCACCATCCTATCCGCCAGCCCAACGCTACTCACGGTCCCACTGCCGCTGCCAATGTGGCGCCGCGTGTTCGGACACTTGGCCAATGTACTGTACACTGACCAGTGTATGCAAGGCGTCGAGATTCCTCCTCCTTCTTCCCCCCTTGTGCCCTTTTCTACTGCACAAGCTCTTCCTTTGCACGCCAAGAGGCGCAGCTTTTGTGCCCTTTTGAAGGGGCTGCATCCTACGCTGGTAATGCCCTGCGCATAGTCGCGAACCATCGCCGCACGACGTTTAGTACACACAATACAGTAGTGAGCGAGAGTGGCGAAGGGATCAGGACGCTGTGCTCTGCTCCTCCGCGTCCACTCGCAACGTCGCATCTCCCTCCGCCTCCCCTGCCATGAACGTCGGACTTCGGTGGAGCGCTCGGACTCGCGAATTACATACGCCCGTACGCCGGCGCAGTGTAGGCGAGCGAGAGCGATTGCGAATGCCGCGTGACTGCGGAGCGGGCGGCGCTCTCAGTTTGGATTTCTTCGACAAAGACTGAAGGGCACCTCACCTCACTCGGGCGAGTCTAGCAGGACAGGCAGTCCTCACGACAGACGCGTTTCTTCTGCGCTTTCACCGCTCGCACTCTCTCTCAGCAGGAGTCACCCGTGATCTCCCTGGGTCGCAAGGGGCTCAAAATTCTGTCCAGCGCTTCTCTCGCGTCTCCAGTCGAGAAGCCACGGGCTTCTCTCCACCTTCACCACCAGCGAGCCAAGGGATAAGTCGCAGTCGTCACTTTTGAATCGCGTGCCTCGCTGTCGCCATGGACATCCGCCGCCTGCTGCACAACCCGGACGACGGCGGGTGGTACGTCATCGGCGAGACCAAGAGCGAGGCCGAGATGAACGACTTCCGCCGGTCGCTCAAGCGGAACGCCATCATCAACACGCACCTCGTCAACTGTACCATGAACCACGAGAACCTCGGGCTGGACGCGGCCAACACGGAGCACAAGATGAAGGTGCAGTGGACCAAGTGCACGTCGGCGCTGTGCCACCCCAAGACGGCGGATGGCGCCAAGCCGCACGCGTGCCCCGTGCAGGTGCGCATGTCGACGTGCCAGCTCACGTTCGCTGGCATCATCTGCCAGGCGTACCAGCACCTGAGCGACGAGCACGACTCGGCTGAGCCCGTGCAGTCGTGCGTGACGGACGACATGAAGGTCTACATCATGCAGATGCTGCAGGAGAACCCCGAGGTCAAGCCCATGGTCATCTACAAGGAGCTAGCGGCGCTGCACGAGCAGGGCGCGTTCGGCGACGACCTCATGCCCACCAAGATCCAGCTACGCAACGCTCTCACCTATTTAAGAAGCCGTAAGCTCAAACTGTCGACGCCAACCAGCGCCAACGGCGCGTCGACGCCCAGCAAGGCGCGGAAAAGGAGGTACGACTCGTTCTCGGACGGCAGCGAGTCGCCGCCGCTCGAGGAGCACCGGCAACCGGAATGACGGGCCTCGTCGGCGGACGGAGGCCGAGCCCCAGCGAAGAAACCAAAGGCTAAAGCAGCCAGGAAATCCTAAGTAAGTAGTAGTAATACGCCCGCGTCCGAAGAGCTGCCTCGGCAGGCGTCGGAGGAAGCACGCGCGAGGCATTTTTGTCCCCTTTGGGTCGCGGAAGGTAGAAGATGATTATAGACGTGCATGTCATGTGTGTGAGTGTGGGCTCGTTCACGCCGCCGGTGGTGGAATACAAAGACCAACAGCGCCAGTTTTTGGATCCGACGCCTCCTAGTCCGTGTCGACCGCTGTCTAGCGGTGCAGTACAGCAGTGGGAGCAACAACAGCGCGGAAGTGACGTCCGAGATGACGAGCCTTCCGTCGCGTGCTTGTGCCTCGCTCGAGATGAAGCAACGGGCGATCAGAGCGCGGTAACTTGCTGGCGTCCGTCCAGCTACAACCTAGGTCCGGTTGCACCGTTACTGTGATGGCAAGTGCGCCGACTCGCCTGTTGACACGCCTGACCCCTTCGGCAACTTCAAGAGCCCGTCCGTCCGTCCGTCCGTCGGTCGGTTGGTTGGTTGGTTGGCATCCGAGCAAGTCGAGTGTATTGGGCTAGTCAGGAGCAACGGGCGATGCAGTTACTGCACTGTACAGACACGCCGCACAGCTCGTTCTTCCGTCCCCCGCCTGGGTGCATGGCGCCGTGTCTATGAGGGCCAATAGATGTCACTCGACAGCATTCCTTCTGCAGGATCGCCGCCGCTCGCTGACCACCGGACGCGCAGCTGAACATTCACTCACTTGTTCCCTTCCGTCGAGCGGAAAGACGCGTTGCTCAAGTGCGCCCGTGATAATTTCGAAGAGGAGCGAGGGGCTCATTCTTTGTGTCGGCTTGTGCGCCGTTTCGCGAACGTTATCCGGACCCCGGAGCTTTTCTTGACCGCAAATGGCGACTTTGGTGTCGCTTCGTCATAGATGTACCGTACCCAACGCAATCCACGCCCGCTTGCGCATTATATAGTGTGGTGAACATCATTTCAGTGTATCAACTGGATACCGGGGTATCAACTGGATCAATACCGATAGTACCGGTTTCTATTCCAACTGTACCGGTTCCATACCGGTACTTGAAGCCGTGGGCGCTCCCAGACCTGGCCCCCCTTCCCGTCTTGGCAAAGATTTCCCGAGGCGAAGGGAAGAAGAAGAAGGCGCGAGCGATCTACTTGCAATCATGAGCAGCGCGGAGGAGATCGGGAAGAAGGCGGACCTGTCGGGCGAGTACCAGCGCGTGCTGCCGCAGGCGCAGTCGATGGCGGCGAGCGGCAACGTGGAGGCGGGCTGCGAGGTGCTGCTGGCGCTGGAGAAGCAGGCGCGGCTCGCGAACGATGTGTCGACGCTCAAGCTCGTGGTGGCCTCGATCCTGCAGCTCTGCGCGCAGTACAAGCGCTGGGAGCTACTCAAGGACCACATCGCGCTGCTGTCCAAGCGCCGCGCGCAGAAGTCGGGCGCCATCTCGGTGGTCGTGCAGCGATCCATGGAGTTCCTCGCCGAGACGCCCTCGGAGGCCGTCAAGATGGACCTCATCAACGCGCTACGCGCGGTGGCCGAGGGCAAGATCTTCCTCGAGAAGGAGCGCGCCACGCTCACGCAGATGCTGTCGCGCATGAAGGAGGCGCGCGGCGAGATCGACGAGGCCGCTACCATCCTTCAGGAGGTGCACGTCGAGACGTACGGCGCCATGACCAAGCTCGAGAAGACGGAGTACATTCTCGAGCAGGTGCGCCTCACGCTCGCCAAGAAGGACTACGTGCGCGCCAACATCCTCGCCAAGAAGATCCTGCGCCGCACGCTCGAGGAGAAGGACTTCCAAGTCAGTGCTCGTTTGGTTGTAGCGGATGGTCGAGTCTATTAGTGCTGACGCGCTCGTGGATTGACTGACTGACTGTGCCAACAGGAGTGCAAGCTGAAATTCTACCACCTGATGATCGAGTACGACACGCACGAGAACAACACGCTGGAGCTGTGCCGCCACTGGATGGCGATCTACAACACGGAGATGGTCAAGGCGAGCGAGGAGATGTGGACCAAGGCGCTGCAGCACGCGACCATCTTTGTGATCCTCTCGGCCTACTCGAACCTGCAGAGCGACCTGCTGCACAAGCTCGCGGGCGAGAAGCTGGTCGAGAAACTGCCTGAGTTCCAGGACATGCTGACCAATTTCACGACCAAGGAGATCATTGCGTTCCCGCTCGCGCAGGACGCGCTGCTCAAGAAGCACGCGATCTTCAACCACGCTGAGCGCGGCGCTGAGTGGCTGACCACGCTGCGCACGCGCGTGATCGAGCACAACATCCGCGTCGTGGCCGAGCACTACGACCGCATCCGGCTGCCGCACCTGGCCAACATGATTGGACTCTCCGAGGACGTACGTGCTTGTTATGGAAGGGGAAAGTGCCTCTTGCATGCAGCCATATTTAACGATGTTGCTGTTGTGATGTGACGTGCAGCTGACGGAGCAAAGCATCTCGACGCTCGTGAGCGATGGCTCCATCTACGCCAAGATCGACCGCCCGGCCAAGATCGTCTCGTTCCACCGACCGCTTTCGCCGGAGGAGCAGCTGTCCAACTGGTCGGGTACGTACATGGGCGGCATCATCTATGTTGTGTCTGGTGCTTGCGTCCGGTTCCTAATCGTGTCCTCGTGTGCTACACTACAGCCGACATCACACAGCTCCTCCGCCTCGTCGAGACAACGTGCCATTTAGTCAACAAGGAGAACATGATTCACAAGATCTGAGGTGGCCGGCGACCGTACAAGCGGTGGATGCCCCACCAAGGGCAGACGCTAAAGCATCAGCAGCCTGAAGATGGCAAGAGCACGATCCCTACCGTCGGAGCAAGTGAATGGAAGGATCATTCGAAATGGCACGGGCAGGTGTCCGGTTGATTTTTTTGGGACCGCATCAAATATACTTTGATTCTCTCCCTTCGCCTTTCGAGCGCAACTACATATCCTATCGAGGCGAACGCGTCCTATTCAAGCTCCATGGATAGATCGATCGATCACAGCAGCTCGTCGCCGTCTTCCTCGGCGTCGTCGAACTGGCCCGACTCGGTCGGCGCCGCGTGCTGCAGGGCCGGGGAAATGTGCAGCACCGAGTCCAAGTGCGCGGCGATCTCGGCCTCACGCGCGCCGTTCGCAACCTCGTCCTCGTCGTAGATCCACCCGTCGCCTTCTTCTCCGTCCTCGTCCTCGTCGTCCGGGTTCATCTCCGCCGACTTGCAGAACGCGTCAAACACCTCTTGCACTGCAGACGCATCACAACTCGTTCAGACTGCACCTTCCTAGTACGCACGTCCTTTCAATACAGCAACACTCACGCTGCTTGTCGTCGCTCGGCACGAAGCGCACTTCAGTCAGCTCCTCGCTGTCGAACTGGCAGTACAGGCATGGCCGCGGGAACGCGTCCGGGTCCCGCGAGATGGCGTGCAGCGTGATGCTGCTCATCTCCCACCCAAAGCCGACCCGGGCCGCGGAGCGGTCGCCAATCCACATGACGCGTCTGCTCATCCAGCAAAACACACCAATAGCTCTACGGTTAGCTTGATTCACTGGCAGATAGAGAACGAGCGCTGGTTGAGCAATGGTCTCGCCCTACCTGGTGGTGACGAAGAGGTCGCCGGCGGAGGCCGTCGCGGGCAGGCTCGCGTCCTCCACGAGTCCGGCGGCGCTCAGATCGATGGCCACGTTGGAGAAGGACTTGATCAGAAACTCCTCGTCGTCCACGGCCCCCGTGCGCAGCAGCGGCGCGCCGTCGCCGCTTAGCTCGTGCGCCGTGATGATGTTCATGGTCATTGCACTTTACTATCGAACTTCGCAACTGTAAAAAGTGCCGAGATTCACCGTCAGGCAGCTCCGTTTGGTTTTCATATATTACGTATATAGTCCTGCAGAAATGTGAAAATACTTATAAGGGGGAGGAATGAGTGTAATTTAGAAATCTGCAATATTTTGCCAAAAATAAATTATGACGTTTTGTTTGATCATAATTCGACCGTCCGTTATTTTGGGTTCCCGTGTCTGGAAGTCAGTTTTTCGTGTAGTGGACTTCAAGGCCCGATCATTCATTTGATACGGCCACGACCCGACAAAACTGATGACAAGCGTTTAACAGTACGAGCTCGTGGGCGTCGAGTCGTCCGAAGCCGTCGAGGCCTCGGTCGACGTCGTGGTCGCATCAGTAGTAGTCGTCGTCGACTCGGAGGCCACCGAGCTCTCAGTCGACGACGTCGTCGTCGTAGGGGTGGCAGTGGTGGTCGCCGGGGCCGACGTGGTCGACACGGGGGTCGCTGTGGTCGAAGTCGGGGCAGAGGTAGTAGCAGCGGTGGTGACCGTCGGCGTCTCCGTCGTCGAGATGCTGCTGCTGGTCGTCGAGGTGGACTCGGTCGACACGAGAGTTGACGTGGTGGTAGTCGTCGTCGTCGTAGCCGAGCTCGAGGAGCCCGAGGACTCGCCCAGCGCCGTCAGGTAATCGGAGCTCTTGAGCTCGCGGTCGTACGTGTAGATGCCAAAGTGCTTCTCGAGGTCCTCGCTCATGGTCTCGTCGTCCGGGCGGCGGTCGAAGACGTCGAACCAGAACTTGAGCGAGGTCTCGGCGCCCGAGCCCGACCACTGCGCGACGGCCTCGAAGTACTGGACCGAGGACTCGAGCGACGGCGTGATGTCGGGCGAGAGCGACGACGGGTCGCCGGCGGTCGGGAAGCCTGTCTCCGTGAGCAGCATCTGGTCGACCGAGAACTTGGCGGCCATCTCGTCCCACGACGCGTCCAGGATGGCCGTCGGCTCGCTGGCGTCGTAGCTGTCGTCAAAGTACGGGTAGATGTTGACGCCGAGGATGTCGAGGTTGTCGGCGAGGTCCGACGTCTGCGAGTCGTACGACGAGTCCAGGTACTCGGTGAGGCGCTGGACCGTGCCGAACTTGACGCTCGAGGCGGCGTCGCCCAGGCTCTCCTTGATCGACGAGACGATGTCGAGGATGTTGGTCGACGTGAACCCCTGGTACAGGTTCTCGTTACCCACAAGGATCGCTTCGATCGCGTCCGGGTAGTCCTGGACGGCCGCGACGGCCGCGTCGATCTGGTCCTGCTGCCAGCTCTCCGTCGTCATGTATACGCCCAGGTACAGCTTGACGCCGTACTTGGCCGCGTACTGCGCGACCGACACGCCGTAGTACGACGTGTAGTACGTGCGCGCGTAGCCAAAGTGCTTGGCGATGAGCGCCATGTCCGTGTCCATGGACTCCTCGAGCGCCGTCGAGTTGAGCGTCTCGGAAGACGTCAGTGGGTACGCGTACGAGTGCATCGGGCTGTACGTCGTCGCCATGTACGTGTCGGCGGCGACGGCGTGTACGCCGCAGACGGCCGCCGCCACACCGAGCGCAATCTTCGAGATTGACAGCATGCTACTTATTGGTTTCCGGTCTTGACCTGTGGACACTCGAATTGCCGCGCCGACGCAAAATTGGAAGTGAGCGAGCGTGGAGGACCAGCTCAAAGAAGGAGAGGAAGCCGGTCGGTCAAAGGCGCGTCAGGCGAGTGAGTGGAGCCCGTGCCATTTCCAAAGAAACCGCACAACCAACAACCGGTGCACATTGTCAGCGAGAGGATACGGCGAGCACGCTTCGCCTCTGCACACTGTACGACTGCGGCCGGCAGGAATCTTTGCTCCCCGAGTATCGAGACAGACGCGTGCCACTGTACAGTGTATCAGCCGTGCGCGCCATTTTCGCTGACTGGGTTTCGCTATGCAAACATGCGAACGCTGCCTGAAAGATCACTTTTACGGACGGAAGAGTAGCGGTGCGACCGTCTTTGACCGCTCCTGGCGTATCGCTAGTGTGCGTCAGACGGTTGAGCGCGAGGCAGTCGCGCTTCGACTGCTTCTGTTTTACTTCCCGGTTCATTGAAGGTGCGGGCATAGTTGCCCTCGACACTCCGAGACGATCAACGGAGTGCGCACTACATGTACCTGTCAGGTTTAATATTCAAACGATGAAGAAGATGGCGCGTCGTATTCGTCCAAGACAAACGACCTCTGAGAAACGATATCATTCGCGCGGCGTGCTGAGTTAGGCATGACAAGAGTAGGATACAGGGCGGGCAAGGGCTCAATCCTCTCCATACAGAGCACACGCAGAACTCATTGAGGCCTGAGCCGTCTTCTGCTCGGCCTTCGCGGTCGCCTACGGGCTGGTACAGTACAAGTGTCAAACTCTTGCCCGGCCTTCGCGTCCTACTTTACCGCGTCGAGCACGTTTCGCCAGGAGAATGTATCCAGTTCACCGGGACCTGTAGAATATCAGGAGCGACCACGCCTTCGTTGGCATTCCCATCCTCGCACCTTCGTTCGCTGGGGTCTTCTCCTTTGAACTGTGCATAGTGTGTACTTGCCGAGCCAGAAGGAGTGCAACCTGGCGATCACGCCAGGGGCAGTGTAACTGGACGGTGATTGCGCTTGGCGCTCGCGCGTTGCGATCGTGGACGCCCGCGGCTCTTGCGCACTGACTCGTGCTCTGCACCAGTGATGCAAGTCTGCCCTGCTCAGTATTATTATATATGAGGTGTATCCTCCGCCTGGCCACTGTTTGCCAACCGCACACTCTTCTTGCCGATCGTCGCGCGCGCTCCATGCCACCGCCAGAGTAAACGCCCAAGTTACCGTCCACCACGTGCAAAGCCTGCTCCCGCCTCCACTCTTCCGATCCTCGCGGAGCCGACAGCTTCACCGCGCAGGAAGCAGACGCACATCGGTCAGCGGTCGCCTGCTGACGTCGCGTTTTTGACAGCCGATCGGATCAATCCGCCAAGAGACCAGCGAAAGTTCAGAAAACCCAAAACATCCTTGTCAAAGCGCCCAAACTACTGACACCAATCTGGACCGCTCCACATTTTCTAGACCGCTCCACCCACCGCTCTACATGTCAATGTGGAACATGAGACCCACCCACATCACGTGTCGCCTCGAGGCGACCAGCTCATCATCTTCTCGCCCTCGCCCGCCCCACCGCCCGCTTGATTGATTTCTCGCGCCGCCCGAGCTCTGCGCCGCCTAGTTGGTTGAATTTGCGCGCGCGCCGAGGCCCCTTCGACCTTACGAGCCCCCCGGACCGACACGTAAGTCGCTTTCCCAACCTCAGACTTCACTTCCGCTTCTTCCCGCCGGTGTCCTTCCTTCCTTCACCGTCTTCCAGCCAAGCAAGCCCCCAAGCTTCTCTTCGCCACGATGTTCGACCTGATCTCGGCGGCCTTCTCGCACAAGATCTTCAATGCTCCGACGTACCTGGTGCTGGTGGCGGCGGCGCTGAGCGTGCTGTACGTGGTGCTGGTGGTGCGCTTCTTCATGCACATGCGCGGCCTGGGCGTGACCTGGAGCGGCAAGAAGAAGAAGATGGCGCTGCTGCTCGGCCCGCGCAACGCCGGCAAGACGCAGTTCTTCCACGCCATCCGCGACGGCGAGTACGTGGACACGGTCAGCTCCATGAAGGAGGCCACCTTCCGCTTCCAGGTGCACCCCAAGTACAACCCGACCAAGTTCGATGCCGAGCTCACCGTCGTCGACTACCCGGGCCACGAGCGCCTCCGCTCGTACGTGTCTGCCTTGCGTTTGTCTTTGGGTTGCTGCCGTGCTTTCGTTGCGTGTCTAACACACAGTTCAATGGCTGGAATGTCAGGCGCGTGTCGGACTTTTACCCGGTCGCCGGCTGCATCGTGTTCTTCGTGGACGCCTCGGACGCGCCCTCGTTCCGCAAGGCTGCCGAGTGAGTGACCATTCTACTCCATGGCTTACTCCTTATACTCGTTGCCGTGGTGCTTGTCGGCTAACTCGATGCGTTCTGCTCTGAGTCAGGTTCCTGTACGACATCTTCTCAAGCAAGAAGATCAACGACGACGCGCCGCCCATGATGGTCGCGTGCAACAAGAGCGATGCCGCGGGTGCGGCCAGCCCGCAGGCGGTGCAGAGCGCGCTCGAGAAGGAGCTGACGCAGCTCAAGAAGACGCGCTCGTCGCTCGAGACGGAGGGCGACGACGAGCAGGACCTGTCGCAGGTGCCCGTGGGCCGCGAGGACGCGCCCTTTTCGTTCGACGTCGACGCGCCCTGCGCCGTGACGTTCGTCAAGTGCAGCGTCAAGTCGGGCTCGGTCAACGAGCTCGTCTCGTTCATCCAGAAGAACTGAGCTTTCCATGCCGGATGCAGCGGTTCGTGACGTTAGTTGAGCTAGCAAACTCCTCGATATGACTTCAAATGCGATCTCCAGTCTCTTTGCATTGTTTCTCAGGCATCGTTTGAGCTGTGTATTGTCTGACCGGTTGACTGACAGACTAGATCATGTACGAGAAGAGTCGGCTTTCGATGGCCTCGAGCGAGGACGCGACCTCCTTGGCCGTCGGACGCTGGCGGCGGTCGAACGCGAGGCAGCGACTTGCCAGCGCCACGATCTCTGGTGGCGACTGCGCGCCGAACGAAGGCCGCAGCGACCCGAGGGCCACCAAGTGCAGGATTGCCACTTCCAGCAGTGCCCGCCCGTCCGAGTTGCGCGCGTCCGCGTATGGAACCGCGTGCGTGTCGAGCTCGGAGAGCAACACCCCGAACGAGTACATGTCCGCGAACTGATCGTAGTCCCCGTTGCCGTAGATGACCTCAGGCGCAAGCCACCGACCGGTGCCGACGCCCACCGTCATGGTGTTGTTGCTCGACTGCACACGCGCGACGCCAAAGTCCGTCAGTTTGGCGCGGTTCTTCGCCGTCAGGAGCACGTTGCGCGACTTGAGATCACGGTGCACGAGCGGCGGAGAGAACGAGTGGACGTACGCAAGCGCAGCGGCCACATCCTTGGCGATCTGGAGCTTCTCAGGCGTCCACGGAGGTGGGATTGGCGACGAAGCAGCGGTCCGTGTGAGGTAGTCGCGCAAGTCGCCGCCTTCGGCGAACTCGAACAGACCTTGGATCTCCCCCGGCCGGTTGGGCGCAGCACCGACGAAGCGGACAATGTTGGGGTGCGAGAGCGTCGACACGAGCATGAGCTCGGCCACAAACGCGCGCACTTCGTCGGTCGAGACGTTGTCGCGCTTGAGACGTTTGGACGCCAGCATACCCTCCTTCTTGTAGCTGACGAGCCACACGACGCAGAACCCCCCGCTCCCGAGCTTGCGTATGTCGGTGATCCCGCGAGCATCCAGCATCTTGAGCGACAGGCTTGTCATGTCGAGCAAGTGCCACTGCGTGGCCAGCGCTGACGGATTGGTGATGGAGGTGGCAGTCGCGCGGGATTGGTATTGGCTGCTGTAAGAACGCGCTGCTCCGGAAGATGACAATGTCGACGCTGCTGTCGCTGTCACTGGCTCAGATTCCGACCCGGTAGGTGCATTCATCATTCGTTTCGGCGGTGGCATTGGAGGTCGAGTGGTTCTTGACGCGACCGACATGGGGGACGTGGCCTCACGCTGGTGCTGATAATGAGGTGACCTTGGCGTTGGAGCTGTCGTCGCATGCGTCTGCTCTTCCTTGAGCCTTCGGCGCCGCAACCAAAGACACAGTGCGATCAACGCGACGAGAAGGAGGAAGACGACGCCCGCCGCGATGATAATGACAATAACAGTCGAGGACAGGCCTTTGCCTGACGACGGGCTGGGCGTCGGTGACGACGGCGATGCCTCCGATGACCCCGATGACCCCGGAGACTTCGATGATGATGACGATCCGGACGGCGAATTCTCAATGTCGGTGACGACGCAGACGCTCAGCTCCGAGTTGATGGCGACAAGAGTCTCGTCGGTACCGCAGTCGAGGTCGCCAGCGAAGTCCGACTGCGAGAGCGTCAGCTGGTTCAGTTTCTGAAGGAACCTGGCCTTACTGGGTGTGAATCTCGGCGAAGAAAACAAGTTGCCGGTCACGTTCCTGACAGAAAAGCGCGCGTTAGTGGGTGGGTAGGTGGGGTCCTTTGTCTTTCAAGCGTGCACGTACAGGTTGGTAAGGCTGCCGTGGTCGAAGACGCTGTCTGGGATGGTGGCCAGGCTGTTGTGGGATAGATCGCTGTTCGAAACAAGGTCGGTTGCCGAGTGTGAGACCCTGACAACTGACCCAGACGCTGTAACCAAGAGGAGGGAGCTCCTTACAGCCACTCAAGGCTCGGAAACACTGCCTCGAACCTCGTGAGCGCGTTGCGACTGAGGTTACTGTCGTCATCAGCAGCAAAAACAGCAACGGTGAGTAGTGAGTTGATGTCTGCCTGCTCTGGTGCTGAAGTTACATGACTCACAGCAACACAACGTTTTCGAGCGCGTCCGCGCTCTCGACCGTTGTGATGTAGTTGGTGTCGAGCCACCTGAACCCGACATCCAGCGTGAATAATCCCATCCCGGATTGTTAGCTGACCAACGTATTCAACGCCCACGAGGTGCTGTAGTGGCACGTAAAGCATCCTTACAGCTGTTGAAGCTCCGCGAACTCGCCGAGTCCGCTGGGCATGGACGGCAGTAGTACGTTGCTCAGCCGCAGAAACTCAACGTTCGGCGCAAGTAGCGACGCCAGCGTGTCCGCTGAGTCCTCAAGGTTGAGACTCATGAGTCCGATCTCCTTCACGCCGCTGTACGAGCTTGCGAGATCGCCAGTGAACGTGAAGTCAGCCACTTTGCCGCGAATGTAGTCGGACGCGTTGGTCGACGACCCGCCAGCGATGATGCTGATAGCCAACCACCACAGCCATAACATGGACGTGTGAGTAGAACTCTCATAGTCAAAGCTCGTTTTGCATGGCGGAGCCCGAGAAGCGTACATAGTGTTGACGTAGGACGGAATCTCAATCGACGAGAAGCGCGTGAGCAGGTCGTTGCTGTAGTGCCAGTAGTCGACCGATTCGTTCTTGAGACTCGCCACTTGCTCGTCGAAGGAGCTATCCGCCGCGCGTGCCGCGACCTCTTGCGCGCTCTCGTACGCGCCGAACTCGAGCAGGAAGGCCCAATAGGGCGTGCCATCCAGGAAGGAGAAGCAATGATACTTACAGACTCCACCCGCGTCGACGACGCAGTCCGCGCAGCTCGCATCGGACGCGTTGAAGGCCACGCACGGGCTGTACTCGTCCTGACACACGTCGGCGCACGAGTACGAGAACGTCTTGGACTCGACCGTGCAGCTCTCCGCCATGGCGAGGCGCTTCGCTCAACGAGGCAGATGTCCGGACACTCGTGAAATGGGAAGTTGCAGGCGAAAAGAGCTGGTGAGGCGGTGGTTCGAGAGTTGTGCGCAAGCGTACCCACCGCGAGTGTCGGTTCGAGAGAAGAGTGAGTATGTTACGTGCGATGAAGCCAATGCGATCTGAACACTTGTGGAGAAATGCTGCCGGCCGCATTTCTGCACGCATAGCAAACGCTAGCGGGTGTCTCCTCACCGCCTCAGCGCCCATGGATGTAGACCACGTCACTTTGGGACTCGCGTCTATGGATTCTTCTCGTCGAACGTGTACAGGCGACTGAGAAAGTGTCTCTATGGACGCAGTACATCGGTATCGGTATCGCAGTCCAGTGAATCAGCGAGCGCAAGGGTCCTGAGCCGCTTCAGCTGCGGGATGACGTTGAGTAGGTGAAAGTCTGAATTGCGCATGGGAGTCGCTGCTGCCTAGTTCAAGCACTGCAGAAACCACCACACTTACACGAACACATAAGTCTGCTTGTCTTTCCACGTTCATGTCTCTGTATTCTTTCCATTCCCCATCCTCGCGTTTGTTCCGCTGGCATGGCATGGGGCTTTCCCTCATCGTCTCGCAATTGATCCGCTGAGCGACCCTGCCATCTCCACGCTCTTGTGTGTGCTGCTATGTCCTACGTCGCCTCCGGGGTTCAACCCTGGCCCACGTAGCTCGAGCTGTTGTTGTTGTTGCCGAGTCCGTAGAGGTGGCCCGAGTACTTGGCGGCATTGTCGACCTTGCCGTCGAAAAAGACCTCGACCATCTTGAAGAAGGTGGCGGCCGTGAGCAGCGCGTCCGAGCCGGCCTGGTGCATCGTGCCTATCCGCTCGACCTGGAGGTCCTCGGCCAGGCGGCTGAGGCCGCCCATCTTGTCGAAGTCCATGGCCACGTGCTTGAGGTCGTACGTGTACGGGAAGTACGTGTGCAGCAGGTCGAAGAAGGTCTCCTCCTCGGCCGGCAGCGGCGCGCACGTGAGCACCTTGAGCAGATAGCCAAAGTCCGACGAGCCGTGGAACGAGACCCACTTGATGTTGTCGCCGAGCACGAGGCCCGAGGGCACGAGCAGCTCGCCGAAGCGCGCGACCTCGATGCCCATCTCCTCGTGCTTGGCAAAGTCGATGCCCGCCTGCTTGAGGATCTCGATCGAGTCCTGCGCGTACATGTCCTCGCTCAGCGAGAACTTGAAGTTGAACTGCCACACGGGCAGGTCGCTCATGTACGTGCCGTCCTCGTTGAAGAAGGCCACGCCCAGCTGGATGATGCGCAGCAGGTCCACGTTGCAGCGCAGCGTCTGATACTGGTAGTCCGTCGAGGTCGTGAACGAGCCGATGGGGCGCGCCACCACGCCCGGGTACTCCGTGTCCATGGCCACGTAGCAGTTGCGCTGCACCACCTCGCGGATCGTCTTCATAACCTCGTCTAGGTTGCCCGCCCACACGTCGCGGATCTCGACGTCCGTCGGCAGCACGCGCGACGCCAGTAGACTCATGGCCGCTTGTCGGATCGGGTCAAAAGGATCGGCACGACGCTCTTCAAATCGCGGGTTACGACGCTTGTACGCGCTTGTTCGCGACCGGGAAAGCACGAGCGAGACCGCAATTCCCCCCTCTGTCGGTATATCGCCTTCCGATTCCTTCTAGCGTCCCCGCGCCGCCTGTAGACGCCCGTGGAGAGCGAGCTGGTCAATCCGCGCGCGCGATTTCCGGGGCCGATTGCGCTCCTCGACTCCAATTTTTCCCCTTGTTCCTCAAACGTACAGTATCTCTCCTTCAGATTCCGTACTTTACCGGATTAACAGAGTACGATTGTAAATTTCAGCCAATGAGATCGCTGTGCTTGGAGCTTTCCACCCAATAAACTGCGTGACCGGCAAGAGGTCATTGGCCTCCACGCATTTCCATCTCGGACAAAGCTGCAAGAAGAACGAGATGCTGGCGCCAAGGCGGCTCATTGCACGCGCACTGGCGCTGCGGCGAACGGTCGGCGGGTCCGCGGGGCGATCGGCGGCTGTTGCTACGCATTTCACGCAGCTGCGCGCGTTTTCGATGGACGACGGCGACGAGAAGGACGTTGGAGAAGGCGTCGAGCGCGTCAATGGCGAGCTGAACGCGTTCGAGCGGCTGCTGCAGCACTCGCAGCAGTTCCGGGCGCAAATGGAGGCGGCCGAGGGCGCCGAAAAGCTGGATAGCAAGCTCGAAAGCGAGGACGTCGACGACGGTGATTCCGACAGCGACAGCGACTCCGACAGCGACAGTGACTCTGACAGTGACTCTGACAGTGACTCCGACAGCGACGACGAGGATGAAGAAGACGAGGAGGAGGTTGATGATGATGAGGAGGACGCTGACAACGGAGAGGGCGGCCACGAAGATGGCGACAACCTGGAGGCCAGGGAGCGCGCGGAGCTGGCGCACCGGTTGTCGCGCCGCCGGCCGTCGCGCGAGAGCCGCCAGCGCAGCGCGTCCATCAGCCGCAGCGTGCGGCGCCGCATCCTGGACGTGCCCGACGACTCGCTGGACTACGAGCACCAGCTCGAGACGCTCGACAGCCACCACGCGCGCGAGCGCAAGTTCCAGCAGCTGCTGCGTCGGCAGCAGGACGCGAACCGCGTGTGCCACAACTGCGGCGAGCGCGGCCACGTCGCGCGCAACTGCTTGCTGCCCGTGATTTGCTCCAACTGCGGCGGTATCGGGCACGGCGCGCGCTACTGCCTGCATCCGTCCTCGTACGTGGTGCCCGTTGGCAAGAACAAGGGTGCGAAGGTCGCGGCGGTGGCGGCCAAGGCGCGACATGACCGCTTTAAGGAGGAGTTCGAGGCCGAGATTGACGCGTACCTCGACCGCTACTCGACGTCGGCGCGAGGGAGGAAGGCCAAGAGCAAGCGCGAGGCTGCCAGCGACAAGACAGAGGAGGGCGAGAGTCAGTAGACAAGCAGCAGCGTAGAGAGCACCGTAACTAAGTAGAGATACACCACGATCATCATCAAGCACACCATCGCGTTGCTGTCGACACTCGAGGTGGCAGCACCTCCCCAAGTCCTCCATCGCCTCACTGAGCGCCGTAGCCGCCGCCGCCGGGCGTGTAAATCGTGAGGATCTCGTGCGGCGCCACGTCGACCGTGTTCTTGCCGCCCAAGTTGAGCACGCGGCCGTCAGCGCGAGTCAGCAAGTTCATCCCACGTGCGCCGGGCTCGCCGCCGCTGAGTCCGTACGGCTGGAACGCGCGGCGCTCCGACAAGATGCTGACCGTCATGGGCTGCAAGAACTCGAGCTCGCGCACGACGCCATCGCCGCCGCGGAAGCGTCCGTTGCCGCCCGATCCCTCGCGCAGGTGGAATGCACGCAGCGTGACCGGGTAGCGCTTCTCCAGGATCTCCGGGTCCGTAATGCGCGTGTTGGTCATGTGCGTGTGAATGCCGCTGCGTCCGTGCCAGCTTGGACCAGCGCCAGCGCCTCCCGCGATCGTCTCATAGTACCCACCGAGCGTCGCACTGCCAAACGTCAGGTTGTTCATGCATCCCTGTGACGCCGCGCACGCACTAAACGCGCGGAGAATCACGTCCGTGATACGCTGGCTCGTGAGCACGTTCCCGCCGACGACTGCGGCGTTGGCGCTCGGGTTCAGGATGCTGCCGTTCTCCGGGAAGATAACTTCGATGGGCGTCAAGCAACCCTGGTTCAGCGGCAAGTCCTCGCCGGGAAGCAGGCATCGCAGACAGTAAATGATGGCCGAGTACGTCACCGCGGGCGGCGTGTTGACGTTGCCAAACACCTCGGGTCCAGTGCCGGTGAAGTCAAAGACGGCCGAGTCGGAGCGACGGTCAATAGTAATGCACAGCGCAATCTTGGTGCCGTCGTCCATAAAGTCCTCCGCGAAGACGCTGCCGTCCTCTGGAAGCTGCTGCGCGAGCGAGAACTCGTGAAGCATGTTGCGCACCGCGAGCTCAGCCGCCTGCTGGATGTACGTCATGTACGCCTGCACCACGGGGAGCGAGTACTCGACGCACAGCTCGTTCATGAGCACCACGCCGCGCTGGTTCGCCGCCACTTGTGCCTTCAGGTCCGACAGGTTATCGCGCAGGTTCCGCGTGCCGATCCGCGGCTTGCCGGCATCGTCCAGCAGGCCCTTCTGCAGCAAAATGTCCGTGATCTCCTTCTCCTTGTACTCGCCCGTCTTACCATCGACGAGTTTGAACGCAATGATGGCCGCGCCCTCCTCGGACAGCGTCTTGGAAAGTGGAGGCATCGAACCCGGCGCGATCCCGCCGATGTCAGCGTGGTGACCGCGACTCGCGACGAAGAACTCGATCTTGTTCGACGCCTTGGTGAACACGGGCGTGATGACCGTGATGTCCGGCAAGTGACTACCACCCGCGAGCTGCGGGTGGTTGGACACCAGGACATCGCCATCGACCAAGTCATTGCCCCAGTACTTCAGCTGGTGACGAACCGCTTGCTGCATGGCACCGAGATGGACGGGCAGATGCGGTGCGTTCGCAACCAGCCCGCCGTCAGGTCCAAACAGCGCGCAGGAAAAGTCAAGTCGCTCCTTAATGTTGACCGACACCGACGTCCGCGCGAGCGTGCGTCCCATTTGCTCGGCGATGCCCATAAAGCGGTGCGAGAACACGGAGAGCTGAATGGAGTCGAGCGGCACTTGCGACGGCTCGACGATTGCAGTCGTTTGCTTGAGTAGCGACGAGTGGTTCTCACCCGCAAACGTGAGGAAAAGATCACCACTGTTGAGAACCTGCACTTCCCAGTTCGGCTCGATCACGACCGTCGCCGTGCCCTGCATGATGATTGCAGGGCCAGAGTACTTCGCTCCCAGGTGTTGCAACAACTCCTCGTGGAGGTACACGGGAATATCCGTCCAGACCTTTTCATCGGCGAAGTAGAACTTTGTCTGCGAGTGCGGGGCACACTTCTCCGCAGAGCCGCCGGCAATTGCACCTGCACCAACAGTCGCCGCGTCGACCAACTCGGGCGAGATCGTCCCGCGCACGCGAACGTCGTCAATAATGATTGCGCGGTTCTGGAGGACGAAGCCAAACTCGCGCTGGTACTTCTTGACAAACGAGGCCTCAAAGTCGAATGCCAGCAACTGGTCGGCGTTGCTGGCGATCGCCACGCCCTTGTCACCGATTGGTCCGCGAGTCATGACAGCATTGTCCGTGCCTTCGTAGCGCATGTTGAAGAAGTACTGCAGTTGAATGTCTTCACGGCTGAATCCATCACCCACGAGCTCGTTCTGTACGTCTTCCGCCAGTTGACTCAGCGCTGACACCAACGCGGGCTTGTTCGCTGCAGTGTACTCCGCCGATGACGGTCGCTGCTTGTCCACGACGCTGTCCGCGACACTGAGCCCGTACGCCGACAAGATTCCGCTGTACCGGTGGATGTACACCTTGGACATGCCGAGCGCCTTGGCGATAGAGCAAGCATGCTGCGGTCCGGCGCCTCCGAAGCACGCGAGAATGTGCGTGCTGATATCGTATCCTTTGTTCTGGGTCAGGTTGCGGATTGGGCGACACATCGCCTCGCTGGCGACTCGAAGGAAGCCCGATGCGACCTCTTCAACAGAATACGCCGGCGCTTCCGTGCCCACAAGGCTGGCGTTGATTTCGTTCGTCAACTCGGTAAACGCCCGGCGCGAGCCATCGACATCAAGGGGCTCGTCTTCATTGGGTCCAAAGATCTTGGGGAAGAAGTCGGGCAAGATGCGACCAGTGACCAGGTTCGCATCGGTCACGCTGAGGAACCCGTTCTTGCGGTAGCAAACCGGTCCAGGGTGGGCACGCACAGACTCCGGGCCGACAATGAACATGCCGTTCTTGTAGAACAGTCGCGAGCCGCCACCAGCAGCGACCGTCTGGATGTCCAACTGCGGTGCGCGGACGGGAACGTTCGCCGTGACGCTCTCGAGAACGTGCTCGAACTTGCCGTCGAATCGGGAAACATCAGTCGACGTTCCGCCCATGTCGAATCCAATCACCGCTGGATGAACCGACGACGAAGTATCCGAGTTAGGCGGTCGGGTCGTTCGCGCATAGCCGACGACACCGCCCGCAGGTCCCGAGAGGATGGCGCGATGGCCGTGAAAGTGCTTCGTTCGCGCCAAGCCGCCATCGCTCTGCATGAAACTGATCTTGACGTTGTCAAGTCCTTCGTCAAAGCCGGCGCAGAACGAGGCGACGTATTTCTTGATGACGGGCGTCAGATACGCGTCCGCGCACGTGGTGAAGCCACGCGGAACGGCCTTGATCATCGGCATCACCTCCGACGAGAGCGAGATCTGCTCGAAGCCGATCGCCTCGGCCACCTTGAACGCGTCCAGCTCGTGTTTTGGGAACGTGTACGAGTGCAAGAGCACGATCGCCACGCTTTTGATGCCCTTGTCCTTGGCAGCCTATTGTCGAACGGGAGATATGAGCCACACGGGTGTATCAACCGGTAGCAACTTGCTAACAAAGCATGGCGCACCTGCAACTGTTGCTTCAGCGCGTCCACGTCCAGTGGCTTGGCGACTCGGATGTAGTCGCCGCTGACGCCTTTGGCATCGCTGTCAAGTCGCTCCTCCTTATCGCTGATGATATGCAGCCGCTCGTCGACCTCAATGACCGACTCGTAAAGCATCTACACGATCGCAAGCACAATCACCACACCAGTCAGCACCACTGTTAGCCCAATCGACAACATGCGCTGGCCGTACATCAGGCGTGCGGTTCTCGAGGTCAAAGATCTTGGGCCGCGACTGGTTGCCAATGTAGAGCAAGTCGCGGAAGCCCTTGGTCGTCACGAGCACCGTGCGCTCGCCCTGGCGCTCCAGCAGCGCGTTCGTCGCGACCGTCGTGCCTGGCGCGCAATACAGCGGCAATCCTGTCAGTTCAAGCGCTTCTATCTACGACCAGGCGTTCGACCCACCCATTCGGATGGACTGGATGCGGGACGTGTCCACCGAGCGGTCGCGCGGGTGCGGCTCGCCCGTCATGAGTTCCAGCACGCGCCGAATGCCCTCTCTGGAAACTCATAGACACCATAAGTCCGTCTACAGCGTCATCAAGCGGACACAATAAGCAGTAGGCTCCCCACCGTGGCGCGTCCGGGTAGTTGGCCGGGTCCTCGGACAGCAGCTTGATGACGCACGGCTCGACGCGCGCGACGCTGCCGTCGGCGCCCAGCACGTCCATCTCGGCATACACGTCCGTGAAGGTGCCTCCGCGGTCGATCGCGAAGCGGAACACGCGCGGCATCTCGGGTGGGATCGGCGGCTTTCTTCTTATTCTTCTTGGTGGGTGGGTGATGCGATGCAAATCGGGAAGTGAGGAAGCGGAAAAAGGGGGAAGCAAGCGTTCAACATGATCATAAAGATTAGTGATCGATTTGATTGGTGGAAACTACGCGTTAAACACGATTTGTATGATTTGATTGGGTGTGTGAAGTGGAGTGTATCCAATCAACGTGGGGAACGGCGACGTGTGCGATGTGCATCGAGGTAACCATGGAGTCATCATCGTCTTGAGTCCTTTTTCTCGGCCCAAGGACACACGGCACAACTCGTTCGGGTGCTCGAAGCCGTCTAACACGAACACTAAAGTAGCACCACCATGAGCCGCCGCGGTTTTGGTCGCTCGTTATCCTGCTCTTGAAGTTATATTGGACTCACGCATCACGAGTGAACCCATTGACAATGCGCTGCGGTTGACGAATGGCAGGGCCGTCGTGTCAGGAGTCGTAGGACTGGACGAACGTGTCGCTGCCTTTGCCGTGTACTGTATCACCACGAGCTGACGTCATTACGCTACCAGAGAGAGCGTTTCTTCCGCTGGTATCTGTGTTTGAGTCCACTTCAAGGTGCGCCACCGAGCGCTGCTGCTGCTGCACTCACATGGCACCCGTTGCCAACGCGCTGCTCACTGGCCCACCCACCGCTCGTCATTCGACCGCGGTGGTGTCTCATCATGCTGCATTTCATACAGTATTACGAACGAACCCATCGAGGATGTGCTGCGGTCAAGCGGTTGTATTCCGTGTTGTCACAACAGATTGGCCCTCGCGCACCTCACGTTGGCTGCTCTCCATCTTCAACATGGACACTCTATGTAAGTCAGTCACTCCATCGTTTTGGCTTCACAAGAATCGCTACAAGTGATGAAAGCCGCAAGCAGCATCCATTTTTTCTGTTATGTATCTGCAAATGAACAAACAGGACAACCGAGCACAAAGCTCCAAAATGCAAAACAGAGACTGCCTCTGCCGACACGGCCAGCGCGTCACTCTCGTGCCGCTCACTTCTCGAGGCGGTCGAGGCGCTGGTGCACGTGGCGCAGCTCCATCAGGATGGTGTCCAAGCCGTCGCGCATCGAGCTCCAACGCGAGAGCTCGCGGTCGCGGTGGCGCAGGCGCATCTTGAACATCTCGCTCCAGAAGGCCGCGTGGATACCCAGCGCCACCGACACGAGCCACTGCCACCAGTAAATGTACGCGAAGCCGAACAGGTCATCCATGATTACCGGCACGTTCGTGATGAAGATCGTGAGGCAGATCGACAGCAGCGACGCCAGGTTCAGGAACTTATTCGAGAACATCTCGAGCAGCATCGACTCGGTGAAGCTGCGCACCGTGTACGCGCGCAGCACCTCCATGAACGCCAGAGTAACAAACGTCATCGTCTGCGCGCGCGCGAGGCCGTCCGACAGGCAGTCGAACTCGCCGCCTTCGCAGTACATGGTCGAGTTCTCGAAGTAGTCGCGGTTCTCGAGGTCGCCGAACACGTAC
>JAADYG010000319.1:0-34442 GCA_023338115.1 Phytopythium boreale
ATCAAGCGCGGAAAAAAATGCTGACATCGTCTCAAATACGATTTGAGGAGTATTTGGGCCGATTTTGAGCGTTGTAGAGTTCCTGTTGGCTGATTTTCGGGCCAAAATTGCGACCTTATTTACTTTTGGCCAGGACTGTATGTGTTTATAGAGTTAACTCTCCTATCCTCGTTCGTGGTCGCAACGACACGAGGGCAAGGGGTATTTTTAACAAGTCGCTTCAGTCAGATGAAAGCGTCTTTTCAGATTCATGCAAACAACACTAAAAAGCCAAATGCAAACAGATAAGGGCAGATATAATCGGACACGACATCGAAGAGTCCCTCGTGACCATCGGAAAACGGCCGCCTTTGTGCTTCAGTTTGTACCTCCTCGCAAGGGTTACACGCAACGTAACCTCGACCCCCAACAAAGCCTGGAAGTGTCCGACGGGCGTTGGTGATCGATCGATTCCATCACTTCGCGACTTGCGCTCAACCACCGCGGCGATCGCTTGGCCCATCCGTCGCTCCGTCACGTTCGGCTTGCATTGGAATATCGAAGCGTCACGGAAGATGGAGCCGCTGCGGAGTCTGTCGCACCGGTCGCTGTTGAGCGGCGCGCACCGGTCGTCCTCGTTCCGCGTCGACAAGGAGCTGCACGACGAGCCGGCGGCGGCGATGACCACGTACGTGGACCTGGAGCCCAGCAGCGCGCACGCCTCCTTCCCTCGGGAGTTGCTGGCGAGCGTGCAGCACGGCGCGTTGCGCCTCGCTCGCACCGTGCGCTCCCAGTCGCGCGCGTCGCTTAAGAACGCGTCGTTCGAGCTGTCGGCGGTGCCCAAGAAGCTGCAGCGCGAGATTTCGGCGGCCTCGAGCTTCTACGGACAGAACCTGGTCGTGTTCCAGCGCGAAGTGCTGTGTGGTGTCGCGGCCATGCTGCTGCAGATCCCCGAGACCGTCGCCTTCAGCTACGTGGCCAACCTGGACCCGGTCGTGGGGCTCTACGCGACGGGCTTCCTGGGCTTCGCGGTCAGCCTGTTTGGTGGCGTGCCCGCGACTGTCGCGGGTGCCGCTGGCGCTCTGGCCGTTGCCATGCCGACGCTCACGGGCAGCTCGGGCTCGCTCAAGGACCTTCCGTACGAGGAGCGCAAGGAGCACCTCTTCGTGGCCATCACGCTGGTCGGTATCTTCCAGCTCGTGTTCGGCCTGCTGAACCTGTCCAGGCTGTTCTCCATGATCCCGCGCACAGCGCACATTGGCTTCCTCAACGGCCTCGCGATCATGATGTTTATGTCGCAGATGACGACGTTCAAGCTGTGCTCGGTCGACGGCGTTCGCTTCGGCGAGTGCGAGATCGACGGCAACCTCAAGTGGATGAGCGCGTCCTCGCCCACGACCTGGATCACCGTCGCCACCGTGCTCGTGACCATGCTCGTCATGCACTACTTTCCGCGCACGCCGGTCGTCGGCCGGCTCATTCCGCCCACGCTCGTCGTCGCGATCCTGGGCGTCGTGTTCGAGCACGGCATCAACCGTCAGGTGATTCACTACAACCTGCGCACGATCGGCGACACGTCCCCGCTCTCCGGAGGACTCCCTTCCTTCGCGGTGCCGTCATTCACCAATGTCCAAAACTGGTCGGCGGTCCTCTCGACCGCTGCGAGTCTCGCGGCTATTGGTCTCTTTGAGTCGCTCATGACGTGCCAGGCGGTCGTGGACCTTAAGAAGGAGCAGCTCTCAGCGCGCGCGACCAAGAAGGAGTGTATTGCGCAGGGTATCGGCAACATTGTGTGCGGCTTCTTCTCGGCCATGGGCGGTTGCTCCATGATCGCGCAGTCCACGGGCAACGTGCTGAACGGCGGCCGTCACCGCGTGTCGGCATTTGTGGGCGGCCTCGCGACCTTCATCGTCGTGCTGGTCGCGAGCTCCGTGATCGAGCTGGTGCCCGTCGCGTGCCTCACGGGCATCCTGTTCGTGATCATCCTGCACACCTTCTACTGGCCGTCGCTGCTGCTCGTGTTCCGGGTCCAGATCACGGACGCGATCGCGATCGTGCTCGTTACAGCGCTCGCGGCTGCAACCAACCTGGCCATCGCTGTTATCGTCGGAGTTGTCTGGCAGGCGCTGGTGAATGGGTGGACAAGCGGCCAGCAGCTCTCGGTGCGCACAGCTACTCAGAGCGTTGAGGTTGTGGTGGTGGACCCGACGCCACCGCCGTCACCATCCTCCAGCGCCGCGGTTGCCGACGATGAAATGATCCACAACCGGTACCTGACCGACCGCGTCGAAGCCAAGGTGTACCACGTCAAGGGCCGGCTGCTGTTCTCGTCCGTGGCAACATTCCGCGAGTTCTTTGACGTCGTGGGCGACCCGCGCGTCGTGGTGCTCGATGTAAGCGACTGCGTGTTCGCCGACTTCTCGGCCGTTGCTGCGCTGCGTGAGGCGATCAACCGGTACCGTGAGGTTGACAAGACGCTGGTCGCTCGCCACTTGGACGCACATGCGGTCGAGCTCCTTCGGCACGACATTGGCTGGGTGTTCCTGGACCAGATCACGGTCGCGCCCGTGTCGATGGCTAGCGGTGGTGCGGTCGAAGCCAAACTCATGATTGACGTGGACGAAGAAGACGAAGCCAGCATGCGCCACCTGAACCTCGTGTCGCCCTACTCGCCATCGACTGCGTCCTTTCGCGCGCTGCACGACCACTAAGCCGAAAGTCGCTGGGTATTGAAGAGAGGCAAAGAGACTGACATCCTTATCATGTTCATTGCTGTGTTTGGTGCGGTGCCCGAGGCTCGTTGCGATAAATTGACTTGTGACTACGACCTTAGCGGATTGAAATCACGACGCACAGCGCGTTTGTCGGAGACAGTCACAAGCTTGCGCTCCAACACGTCGACGTATTGGCGTGTCTCTGATTGCTTCTTCTCGAGCGACTGCATCTCGCGCCGTTGCTTCCTGATATACGCTTCATACTTGCGTGTTTGCTGCTGTAGTCGCCCGAGTTGCTGCTGGCTTTCCCGCGCCGCCTCGAGCTTCTTGGTTTGCACCTGATGTAGCTGTGCCTCCATCTTGCTCAGAGTAACCTCAAGCGCATGGATGCGCCGGTCCTTGGCGTCCAGCTGAGCGAGAAGGGATACCGGTGCTCGGTCGGCGCGGGTCGGCGCCACGTTCTCCCGTCCTCCACTTGCCGCATCCTCTCTCTCATCTTCTTGGTTGTCGCCCAGATGCAGACATGACATGCAATCAGTTGTAGTGTCCACCTTGGCTTGGCTGCGGCGGTTATACGATGATCCTCTCCGACGCAGTGTCTCCAGCTCCTTGGCCTGCTCCATGACAATGCCCTGCAGTCGCTCGACCCGCTCGTCTTGGTCAGTAGCTCTCGTTGATTTGCCACGCCTTGTTGCTAATTCACAACACGACCAATCGCCGCAATCACCACCGTCATCGCTGCCAGCGACGTCGTGAAGAACCGACTGGTTGATCCGCGCGAGCCGCTCCATTTGAGCGTACAGCGCCACGCACCGGTCGTGATCGTCCCTCGCGCGCTTCTCGGTCGCCTCCCGCAGCCGCACCATCTCGTCCGCCAAACGCGCACACCCTTCGCACCGCTCGTCATGCGAACGCGGGGACCTCATCGCTTTTGTCTCCGTGGGGTTCGTTGACAAAGTCATTGCATCACCGGCCGACGGCCGGCGGCCGTTTGCGGGCGAGGGGCGCAAGTTGAAGCGACGCGGACCCAAACTAACTCGACCGACCCAAACTAAAATACCGGTATTTACTGGCTCGAGTCCGGTACAGATCACAAGGATTCGGACAACCATCACTCTGACTGACTGACCTTTAGTCACGAACGTGGAACGTTCTTTGGAAACAGCCAGACGCAGGTTACGGACATGCAGGATGTACCGGTAACCCATCAGCGTAACCTTTCCCTCCCGCGAGGGGGGAGTGGGCAAATCATCCGGCCTTTCCCGGTCAAAGTATATACTGTACCCCCCACTGCTAAAGCAAATCGTATCGTCAGACGCCTCCGCGCTTGGTGTCGCGACTGTCGGGCGCGCGGCGGCGACTTGGACGACCCAGGGCTGTTATCACCTGTCGGCAGGGCTGTCGCCCATTCAGTGGACCTCAAGAAGCGTCGCCTTGGCCTTTAGTGACCGGTTATTCCGGTGGGGACCTCGCGTGTAACTGCGGCGTCTAAATTTGACACTTGCTGAAAGCGGAAATGGCCGTCACGGACGCGCACCTGGCTCCATCGAGCGGCGCGGCGGCGGCGAACGCGGCCATGCGCCGGCGCGAGAGCAACCTGACGCTGGACGGGGAGGACGAGGTGCGCGTGGAGATCGAGCGCCTGGCCGAGCCCTGGATGTCGCTCGAGCTGTTCCAGACGCTGTGGGCGAACGCCACCATGCAGGTCAGCTCCAGCTGCACACTCACGCGCCGGCGCCGCCACTCGACCGCCAAAGGCGTTCCTATTGACGGAGTGACGCGGTCGGCGGAGGACAACGCGACGGCGCTGAGCACGGACGGCGCGGAGACGCCGCCCGCAAGCTCGACGAGCGGCCAGCCGCGGAGCCACCACTACTACGAAGCGGACGAGTTCAAGGACCTGCTGCTCAAAGCGCTGGGCGACGACATCGTGGTCTTCCCGTCTACGGAACGGAAGAACAGCGGCGACAGTGACGGCTCCTTTGTCATGCACGCCTACGTCAGCGTGACGGACAACTACGGTCTCCGCACGGTGCTGCTGCTCCGTCTGGAGCAGCTCCACCGGTCCGAACAGGTCGCCATCGCCATCAAGAACACGGATCCGATCGACCGCACGCGCGTGAACGCCTTCATGAGCATCATCCAGCAGCGCATTCAGCCCGGGAAGGCCCCCAAGCGGCCGCACGGGCGCAAGGTGGACACCGACACGCTGTTCCTCGACGAAAACAGCGACCAGGACTCGGCGGACTCGTCGTCCACGCCGTCGACAGGGACGCCACCAGCGCCTGCCCCATCGACGCGAGCTAGAAGCGTCTCGCGGCCTCGGATTGTTGGGCGCGGACGATCCCACACGATCCGGTATCGCACGGAGCGCAGCATTTCGTTCGAAGGGTACCTGAACAAGAAGAGCGATCTGCTGCCCAACTGGAAGGTGACGTACTGCGTCCTGGAAGAGGACACGCTGGCGTACTACGAGTCGCGCGAGGACTTTATTTCCAACTCGAAGCTCATGGGGCGCGTGCAAATCCAGAGCGTCGAGGACGACAACATTGGCAAGCCGAACGGCTTCCGGATCGTCACGGAGGGACACCATATCAACCACCTGAGCTCGCGCACGTCCTTTGAAAAGGAGCAGTGGAAGCGAGCCATCACGGTGCGTCACTCGATTCGATACTATTGCTTCATCGTGATTGCTAACGAGCACTTCGTGATCGGTTACCCCTTTCACTGTAGATTGCAATCTCCAAGACGCCGGAGATGGCGCACCCGCACGTTGCGTTTGCGTCGCAGCCCTTGGATCCTCAAAACTTTTACCGGCTGCTTGGCGCGCTGCTTCGGCAGGAGATGGATGATTTCCCGATGCTGTTCCGCAGCATCCACCCGGACGTGGTGGTGACGTCCAATTTCCCACCGATCGTGCCGTTCTGGGGGCAATACCGGCGCTACGACGGAGTGCTGCTGTTTATCTCGACGCTTCTCGAGTCCGTCATGGTCGACTCGTTCTCCTTGACGGAGGTCATCCAGCTCGTTCGCGGGGACGCCGACTGCGTTGATGAGTTCGTGGACACTAGTGACGCCGCGACGCCGTCGCGATCGCTGGGCGACATGGTGTCCCACGAAGCATCTCCACGTGCCTTAGCCTCGGGACTGTCAACTCCCGACAGTGCATTGACGCCGTCGGCGCAATGGGAAAAGCGGTTCGTTGTTACGGGCAAGGAGACGTATAACTTGCTGAACTTCGAGAATCGGCGAATCACGCAGCTCTTTGTGCACGAGCTCTGGCTGGACCACAAGGACCGACTGGTGCGCTGGCACTTAAACGGCGACTCGGTCGCGCTGTCAGTCGCGTTCGATGACGCGCCTCGCGGAGAAAACATCCGGCTCGTGCTGCCAGGTGAGGCGTCCGCGATCTCGCATTCGATCCCGAGAGGCACCTTCTACGTGCAGGTGCTACGTGCGCAGCAGCTGACGCCAGCGGACGCAATTTCGAGCAGCAGTGGAAGTAGCAGCTCAAGCGGATCAAAGAAGCACAACGCAATGACCTCTTCGAGTCGCGGGAGTACCAGCAACGTGACCTCGTCTTCGTCCAAGAAGCCGTACTCCATATACGCCCGCTGCATTTTGGAGGAAGGCACCCACTTTGAGCGCACGCTTGATGGTCTGGACACGAAAGGCGACACGATCCCTGACGAACTAGCCCGGAGCGTGAATGGGATGCACGCAGAGAAACGACGACCGTCAAAGGGAACGCGGTTGTTTCGCGGTCTTCGGCGCGCGGCTGGTATATCCGGCGAGCGAACGTTTGCCAAGTATGGGGACCCGAGCGGGTGCGTGACGGGCATCTGCAAGTGTTCACCTTCAGACGACACCATCAATCACGGAGACGTCGGCCCACAAACCCTCAGTCCGGAGTGGGCGAGCAACCTCCGTCTCGAGTTCCCGGGATGTGTGCGCGGGTTCACATATTTCCTGAAAGTGGAGGCATTCCAGAGCCGATTCATACTGCCTGACGAACTGCTGGGTGTCTGCAAAATCAACTTGACACCGCATTTGTCGCTCGTGAACGCGTCGGCCGACGCCAAGGCGAATGGCGCGCTCCCGCGGTGGCACAACCTGTGCGACCAATACAACGACTGCAAAGAGTCGTGGGCGCCACCGACCGTGTTCCGCGGGCGTGTCCAGTTGGGCATCATCTTCGCGCCGACCATCATGTCGGCGGACGGGCTGGTGGACCCCAAGGTGCAAGGACTACGGCGCCTGGCTAGCGACGGCTCGTTGCTACCCAACCGCCGGTCATCCGCCGACGAGACGCTGCTTCAAAACATGTCGAGCTACGACCTGCGCGAGTTGCTGCGGTCTGAAAAGCTGGTGGAAGGTCATCTCGTGAGCTTATCCCGGAATGGCACCGGCCATTTCGTTGCGCAGACGCCAGGAAGATGGTCACTGCACGCCGAGTCCTTGTCTTCGGTCTCTTCCAGCGTGGTCTCAACGTCAGCGGCGACACAAGATTCCAACGGGACATTAAATGACGAGCTGCGTCGCCTGGCCCGCGACAATCACATGTTCAAGGGCAAACGAACGGTGTTCGACGTGCCGAAGAAGTACCAGATGATCAAGGCAGTTGGCGCCGGTACGTATGGCGAGGTGATCGCCGCGAGCGACATCGAGTCTGGCACGACCGTGGCGATCAAGAAGATCGCGAACGCCTTCGCCGACTTACCCGACACGAAGCGCATTCTGCGCGAGATGTGCTTGCTTCGGCAGCTGAGCCACCCGAACCTGATTCAGCTGTACGACATCCCCCGACCGGAGCGCCTGCTGTACCTGGAGGATATTTATTTGGTGACGGATCTCATGGAGACGGACCTGCACCGCGTGATCCACTCGACGCAGACGCTGACGGACGAGCACGTGGCGCACTTTATGCGGCAGCTCCTGCGCGGACTCGCGTACTTGCACTCGGCCGACATTCTGCACCGCGATTTGAAGCCGTCCAACATTTTGGTGACGAGCACGTGCGACGTCAAGATCTGCGACTTGGGCCTCGCACGCTACGTCGACTACTCGACGGCGACCAAGAAGGACGGCGCGAGCGGTGCTGACGAGTTCGTCGAACTCACGGAGTACGTCGTGACGCGTTGGTACCGCGCGCCCGAGATCTTGCTCGACGGCTGCCGTTACGACAAACCGTCGGATCTATGGTCGGCTGGATGCATTTTGGCCGAGCTTCTTGGTCGAAAGCCGCTGTTCCCAGGCTCGAGCACGACCAACCAGCTTAACAAGATCTTCAACGTGCTCGGCACGCCCGATACGACGTACATCTCGCGGATCCACAAGACGGCGGCGCAGAAGTGGATGCACCGCCAGCGTCGACGCGCCCGGATCGGCTTCGCCGAGCTGTATCCGAACGCCAACGTGCAGGCGCTCGACTTGCTGGACAAGATGCTGACGTACGACCCGAAGCGGCGCATCACGGCCGCGCAGGCACTGCGTCACCCGTACCTGAAGGAGGCGTTCCGGTCGGTCGTGCCCGAGGGAGTGGACGCTGCCGTAAGCGAGAGCGCGGCCTACAGCGCAGCTGAAGAGCAGGAAGACTCGTTCATCGGCGCGATCGACGACTCGAACGAGCGCGTGCCGCTCGAGAAGCTGGCCATGCAGCAGGCCGTGTTTGACCAGATGTGCTGCTTCCATCCGGAGGCGCGAGAGTACGAGGAGTGGCTCAAGGAGCACGACGAGAAGTTCTGCGTCGACCCCGCCACGGGCAAGCTCGTGCCCATCACCAAGCGCGGGTGAGCATGGCGTTGGTGACGTGTTGCTTTGTGCATTTACAGACATGAGGGCGGCCCACCACTGCGAAGCGAAGAGAAGGGGAAAGAGTAAACGCAACACGAGTGTCTATTGCTGGCGGTGGTGGTGTGCGCTGTCAAATGTCGGCGCCGCAGTTCTTGCAGCGCGTGGCCTCGCCCTTGACGAACTCCTTGCAGTACTGACAGGTCTTCTTGACGAGCACGTTGCGCTTGAAGACGATCTCAAGCACCTTCTTGACGGCGAAGAAGAGGAAGAGCGCGTTGATGAAGAAGTTGACCACGTTCTCCAGGAAGAGCCCGTAGTTGATGGTCACGGCGCCCGCGTCCCGCGCTGGCATGGAGCATGAGTACAGTCAGCGACTGGTGTGCACCACTGTGCCATGATAGCGTCCCTTACCTTGCTTCCAGGTCTCCCAGGTCATGCTCGTGCACTCTGGCACGCTCGTCGGGCACCGCGCGACGCAGTAGTGGTTGGCCAAGCTCCGCTCTGCACATGCCAAACCATCAGCGATGAAGTCTCCTGTCACAACTCGCAACAGGTAGCGGCAAGCGGTCGGACGCACCGGTGAAGAGGCTGATGACGGGCGTGAGGATGTCGACGACGAACGAGTTGAGGATGGCCGTGAAGGACGCGCCGAGGATAAGGCCGACGGCCAGGTTGATCACGTTGCCCTGCTCGATGAAGCTGTAGAAGTCGTCGATCACGCTTCGCACACCCTGGAGAGGGAGCTGCTGCAGCGTTTGCTCCGTGTACGTCTGCAGCTGCTGCGCCGCGCGGTTGAACAGCGACTCCTCGTCCTCCTGCGGCGGCGGCGTGGGCTCCCTCGCCCGGAAGCGAAACCCGGGCATCGTAATCTACAGTAGTTGGAGGCTCCGATGTGCGCGCGGGCGGGCGTCTGCAAGAGTGGGAATGGCTTCGTATATTAGGCAGGGTGGATAGGAGTTCTCTCCAGGAGAAGAGGGGAGAGAAGGAGGAGATGGAGAAGCGGGAAGGAGGTGGTGACAGTCACAGACGGTGGTGGACTGAGGAGCTATTGGACGTTTGATGCGCATCGGATTATCAGAAAATTTGGGTGCAGATCAGAGCAGCTGCGGCTCTAAAACAGCAACTTTGACTGTGTGAGAGAGAGACGGTTGCGCAATTGGAGCAGAGGTATTTGTGCATTTTTGTCTGGAATCATTATAATTATTTTCAAAATTGGGGGCTAAAATTAGAGATGATTTCGCCACCGTGGAAAATGCGCCGCGTTCTGCCGCTATCCCGCCACAACTTGACGCCAGAGCAGCTGGGTGGATATCTCGACTGGATGTTTGTCAAAAACAACTAAAATGGATTAATACAAGATGCCAAGTGGCAGCAGACGAGGGAGAGCCGAGGATGTTATCGTGTTGCGGACGGTGTGCTCTCGGCCGCGATGGCTTGGTCGTCCAACGCATGACGAGGTGTTACAATTGGGCTGCAATTTCGACACCACCACAATTTCACGACCCAAAATTCTAACAAAGGTGTAATCAGTTCGCACTACCGCCCAGGTCGACTCTGTCTCATATCGTAACTACTTCCCATACATTCGCATTACCTGAATAGCCTCAATGCGTATACCGATATGTATATGACTATACACTAATCTCGGGCATCAACCCAATTACCCATAGCGAAACGGCGAACAGCTACGGTATGCTTGTCGCCCCCGACACACAACAACACTCGGCGGCCGTCGGTCGATCCGCGCCGCCTCCTCGTCGTCCTCGGCCGCTCCCCGCGCTCTCCAGCCGCCATGACGACCGCTCCAGCCGCAGCAGCAGCGTCCGCAGGATCCTCCTCCTCATCGCTGTCCGATGCCGTGGCGGCCGCGCGCCGGCGACTCGCGCAGGTGTCTCGGCGGCGCGCGCTCTTCTTCCTCAAGCAGCACGTGCCGATCCTCGAGTGGCTGCCGGCCTACGACATTCACGAGGACCTGCCGTACGACCTGGTGGCGGGTGTCACGGTCGGGCTCATGATCGTGCCGCAGGAGATCTCGCTGTCCACCATGATGGGCGTGCCGCCCATCTACGGGCTCTACACGGCGGCGCTCGTGCCCATGGTGTACCCGCTCTTCGGCACGTCGCGCGTGCTGTCGGTGGCCAACGGCGCCGAGGTGAGTCTACTCGTGGGCTCGGCCATCAAGAAGGTTGAGAGCGTCGAGGAGCGCGTGGCCACGGGCATCCTGCTTTCCTTCCTGTCCGGCCTGCTGCTGCTCGTCATGGGCGTGCTGCGCCTCGGCGTGATCGCCGACTTCTTCTCGAGACCCGTTATGGGTGGCTTCATCTCGGCCGGAGGCGTGCTCATCATGCTCTCGCAGTGCGCCAACTGGTTCGGCGTCGTCGTCAAGAGCCACGACTTGCCGCTGCTCACGGTCATCGAGCTCTTCGAGAAGGCCACCAGCAACATGAACGCGCTCAGCTTCCTCCTGGGACTCATCTCGATCCTTGTGCTTGTCGGCATGCGCGAGCTCAAGCGCCGCGTCGTCATCCAGCTCGCACGGCTCGAGGAGATGCTCGAAGACGAGTTCGCGCTCGAAACTGCGCGCGCGCTCGCCGCGTCGTCCTCATCCACCAGCAGCAGCTACAGCAACGGCGGCAACATGGACGACGAGCATGATGCCGACGTTGAGACCACAGCAAAAGAGCAAAAGACGGCGGTCAACGGCAAGAAGAATGCGAGCGTCTACGACGACATTGAGCTCGGCGATGCTAACGGGGCGGGCACCCCCAAAGCTTCCTCGTCGGACGCTCCGCGACGCAGCTTATTTGGATGGACGAACAACCTGCCGCCTATGCTGTCGACCGGCACACTCAAGCGGAGCGACTTCATCATGTCGTCGCCCTGGACGACAACGAACTCAAGACGCCGCAACGGGAACGCCAGCTCCACCAACCCGCGCACCAGTACGACCACTGGAGGCAGCGACACTTACGATATCGAGGCTCGGAGCACGCGGCATGCAGCGCGCATCATGGACGAAGGCATTGGCTTGTCGCTGTCCGACGAAGACTACATTAACCGCGAGCGGCCGCTTGATATGGTGGGCGCGTCCGCTGAGACTCCGTCGCGACGAGCGATTGCGCTCGCGCTCGCTCCACCGACGCTCTCCCGCTCCACTTCTGAGTCATCGGTCGGGTCTACGCGGTCGACCCGCGCGCTGTTATCGAGCCACTCCCTGCGTAGCGATGACGATAGGAAGGATGCCAGTCGGCAAATGCCTCGACGTCGCCAGAACAGCTCCCAAGATCGGGAAAACGACGACGGCGGGCGCCCAAAGCAAGAGGAAGGCGACGAGTTGAAGCTCAAGCCAACCAAACGCAATGACGAGGATGAGGACGAGCGTGCAAGCGACGACGATGCCGACCACCAAGATGAACAAGACGACGCTGACAGCAAAGAAACGTCTCTGAACGGTCTGTACGCGCGCGTCCGGGCCGACCTCGCGTCCCCCGCCAAGTCGACAACAAGTGTCTCGACGTGCACGTCGACGACAGCGCTCACCGGCAACGCGCTCGAGCGTATTGTATCGTCGTCGATAGCGATTCGCATCCTCCGCTCCAAGATCGCCGTGCTGATTGCTCTGCGACTCGTGTGCGAGCTAGGCGCGTTCTTTGTGTGCCTTTTGGGCGGCATTGTGGGCTATTTGGTGTCGGACGACGACGGAGACGACTCGAACAACGCGCTTATGCTGACCGGCGACGTGCCCGGCGGCTATCCGTCGCCCATTCTGCCATGGTACGGACTGCTGAACAGCGTCATCGAGACCGACCGGCTGTACCACATCATCATCGACACGCTGTCGATCGCGCTCATTTCGTACATGGCGAGCGTGGCGATCGGCAAGCGACTGGCGATCAAAGAAGGCTACCGCATCCGCCCGAACCAGGAACTGATTGCGTTGGGCATGTCGAACCTCGTCGGCTCCTTCTTCCAGTCCATGCCCGCGACCGGCGGGCTCTCGCGTACGGCCGTCAACATGCAGAACGCGCGCACGCAGCTCGCGTCGCTCATCACGGTGCTCGTGGTGGTGCTCGCGCTGTATACGGCGACGTCGGCGCTCGCGTACCTGCCGAAGACGAGTCTGTCGGCCATCATCATCGTCGCGGGCTACTCGCTGATCGAGATGAAGGAGGCCAAGTGGCTGTACCGGGTCAAGCGCGACGAGTTCTGCGTGTGGCTCGCGTCCTTTTCGTTGACTTGCTTGTTGGGTGTGCTGCCTGGGCTGCTGTCGTCCATCTTCTGCTCTCTCATCGCGGTGATCTACAAGACGCGCCGCCCGACCGTGACGATGCTGGGCGAGATCCCCGACCCGGAAGGCGGTGCCTCCCGTATCGTCGACCTCGACCTTTTCCCCGACACGGCGCGCCCGCTGTCGGACATCGTCGTAATCCGCGTCGAAGGCGCGCTGTACTTCGCCAACTGCGAGTACATTGAGCGCGTGGTCGAGCGCGAGATCAGCAAGCGACACGAGACCGAGGACGTTCGCGTGCTGGGCGTGGCGATCGACGCGGGGTCCATCATGGAGTGGGACTCGACGACCATCCAGATGATGAAGCACCTGCGCGACGACCTGCGCTTGCGCGGCATCCAGCTCGCGATCGTGAGCGCGCGCGACCGGCTGCAGAACTTGCTCGAGTCGTCCGAGTTCCTGGACGGCATCGTGCGGCAGGACGCGCGCATCGGCTTCAACGAGGCCATCGCCGCGATCCGCGAGGACGCCCTGGGCGGTGACGAGTGAGGGGAGAGTCCTAGTGCAGTTCAATAGGTGTAGTGGGCGATTTGCCCGTCGTGACGAGCGTTGTTCGTGGACTTAACAGTAGAAAGTTTACAATTGTTTCGGGGGAGAAGGCATTAGTATGCGACTGTATACAGCGCCATTGTTCCGGAACGGTCGGACCCTTCTTCCTCGCGATCCTTCCATTCGATGCCATCCCATCCCTCGGGTCGGGCAGCACAAGGTATAGGGCGTACAGTATCCAAGGGTGGCTCGGGTTCGCAATCGCTGGAAGGAGTCTGGCCGGCGCTTTGAAATGTGCCAGACTGTCTCGGTCGCCAGGTAGGTCGGATCCGTCGAGAGGTCGGAGGCTCATGTTTACAGCTGGCTGTCATGGAGGACGACATGAAGGGCGCGAGTGCTCGCGCATATTTATTTCTTTCCGCGGATCGACGCGAAGATGGGATGAACGGATGCATCCGTTCATCATCATCATCATCATATATATATATATATGTATATGTACATCTCTGCTGGCGCTGAAACGATGACCCGACCCCCGAGCACACGGACTTCGGCGCTGATGATGAGTCGCTTGTACGAACTGTGTCCTCCTAGCTCCCGTAGAACATTTCACGACGCGATTCCCAGCTCCTCGCTGCCGTCATTTTTACTTTTACACGCCAAGGAAGCTGCCTCGAAACAGCAGCGCCACCAAGCCGCGCCGCGCTCCCTCCTCCGTTCGGACAGAGGCGAAAATCGCCGGACCCGTCGCCCCAACCACCAACAGTCGAGGACGTTAGGTGCAGCGCGCAATGCCCACTCGGCTCCGCGCCCGACGCGTCATCGGCGACGCACTCTACGGCCAAGTGCTCGAGTGCACAATGAAACTGGACGACACGAGTGACCCGCGACTACTCGCCGTCAAGTGTGTCTCACTTGATGCCGCGGTCTCGGCCAAACGCGAATCCGACGGCAACCGCACGCTGGACGACCCAATCAGAGAGGCGCGCGTCGCCCGACTCATCAAAGACAGCGGTGGCCACCCCAACATCGAGCAGCCGCTCCTTCAACTCCATCGATCGAACCAGCTTTGTCTCGTGACCGAGCTCTGCGACGGTGGCGACCTCTACACCTACACATCTTTGCGCGAGCCCACGCGCCGACTCGAGCCAGACGAAGCCTTGGGAGTCATGAGACAGGCGCTCGCTGGCGTGCACTTCCTCCACGACCGGCTTCGCATCGCCCACCGCGACCTGTCGCTCGAGAACGTGCTGATCTCGAGTCGTGGTGGCGACGAGCTGGTATTCAAGATCTCGGACTTCGCACTCTCCGTGCCCATCGACACCGAGTGCGACGACGTGGCGGGCAAGGACATCTACATGGCGCCGGAGATCGTCGCTCGTCGGCGCTACGATCCTGCCAAGGCGGACGTTTGGTCGCTCGACATCGTGTGGTTCATTCTGCTGACGGGCTCGCAGTTGCTGTCGCTCGCGTCGGCGTCGAATCCGACGTTTAAGGCGCTTCGAAATTTCGGAGTGGGCGCCGTGTTCCGCTCGTGGGGCTTTGACGAGTTGGCAACAACTCCGACGGTTGTTTTGCTCGGCAGGATGCTGTGTGTGGACCCCGCCGAGCGCATCAGTCTGGCGTCCATCCTAGCAGACCCAGTCATCAAGTTGTGAGGGCTCCGGGGCGGTTGGTTCAGTGTGGTCTGTTTGCATTCATACGCTTCGCGAAGTGTTGCCTAGCGTGACGTGGTGAAAGTTCATCGTGCGCGCCGAAGTTAGTACATCAACCACGAATGCTTCTCGCTCGGTCCATTTCCTCGCCATTTTGATGCTGCTCACTCGCTGGACACTCGTTCGAGCCACGCGACCGTCTCAATGTGCGGGGTATGCGGCAGCATGTCCACCGGCTGCAGATGTCGCACGCGATACGATGCGCCTTCGCTCTCGTCCTGACATAGGCGCTTCAGGTCGTCGACTTGCGTGTTCGGGTTGCACGAAATGTAGCAGATCTTGCTGGGCGCAAGTCGACGGAGGAACTTGACGAGCTTCTTGTGCAAGCCCGCGCGCGGTGGATCCACAATCACGACGTCCGGACGCTCCGCGACCACGTCGAGCTCCTGCGGCCACTCCTGGGTCAAATCAGCGTAATGAAACTCCATCTGACTCTCCGAGTATCCATTCAACTGCGCATTGACGCGCGCATTGTCCACCGCCGCCCGGACGATCTCGAACCCGACGACTTTGCGTGCGAATGGTCCCATACAGATGCCAATGCTGCCGACGCCGCAGAACAGATCCCAGATGACCGGCGGTGTCTCCTCAAGCGCCAACTCGCGCTGGACTTCGCGGTATAGCACACTCGCTTGCACCGAGTTGGGCTGGAAGAACGAGTCGAACGAAATGCGGAAGCGATGGCCCAGCAGCGTGTCCTCAAGGTACGCCTCACCGAACAACACGCGCTCGCAGTCTTCGCCACGGTCTCCCTCGCCAGCTGCGTCTTGCTGGCGGTGGCGCTGCGCCTCAGGATCCATTCGTTGCACGACAGACACAAGTCGCGCATTTACTCCGTCCTCGTGGCCCCTCAAGAGCTCCTCGTCTGCCGAGAGATCACCGACGATATGCCGTAGGGCGTCGCTTTGCGGTCCATCCATCGACGTCGTCACCAGTCCGAGCATGATCTCCACGTTGGCGTGTGGATTGACGCCGCGTCGCAGCACAATCTGCTTCAAGAAGCCTGAGTGTGAGTCAAAGTCGTACGCCTCCACCCCGGCTTCTACGCAGCGCGCGACCAGCGCCTGCAACAAATGGTTACACGCCGCATCTTGCAGCGCGCACTGGTCGATCGAGAGAATGCGTGGGCTCCAGCGGCGACGCGACCGCTTGCTTCTTCTCCGCTGCCGACGCGCGTTCGTCAGCGCGAGCGGGAAGAACCCGACTGTGAACGGGAAGCGCGACTGGACGTCCTGCTCTTCTTCCACTTCGTTAGCACCGTCCTGGGCGTCGACTCGGTCGCTGTCCAACAGCCAGCGACCCGTGCTGCAGGTGAACTCCGTCTTGTTGCGGTAGTGGTACGCCCCGCTGCTCCCTCCCGCGTCAGCGACGCCACGAATCGTGCGGATCTCCATTCCAGGCGAGACGTCTGCTTGGATCGGCGCAAACAACTCTTCCACGCGGCGCTGCTTCTCTCGACGCTGCTCGGCGTACTCGACATGCTGCGTCCGACAGCCTCCACATGCGCCAAAGTACTTGCAACGCGGCGTCGCACGCTGCGCACTCGGTGCCTCCAGCATCAACAGCTTCCCTCGCAAGGGCCACTTGGGCTTGGTCGGCGTCGTGGTCCACCGCTGAGAGAGCTGGAAGTCGCGCTCCGAGACCTCAACTACCACCTTGTCGCCTGGAACTGTCATAGGAACCTCGACAACGGCCGAGTCGCTGGCATCGGCGTCCACGCTCGCGACGCCTTCACCGTGCTCGTTAAGAGACGTGATGGTCTGTGCAGTTTCCAGTATTTGCAACACGGTGGCAACACAGTTAGAGCAGTGCCGTAGTATACCTCCCCCAGATGCGCAACGCTAGCAAACGAATGGATCCCACGCAGAATGCTAGCTTTGGCACTCGAGGTGCCTTCCAATTGTACTCACCAACGCGACTTTGCGCAGGAGAGGAGCAGGTGGGGACGCGCAGATGGAGAGCCATCGACGGCGGAGAAGCCCGCACACAGCTCGTTGCGGCATGACAATGCGACTCGCCATCCTGAGGTTCGTTGATGGTGAAGCGGAACCGACGGAATCGCCCACCAGTCAGAGCATGCCCAGCACAATGTGCACCACATTAACTTAGCGTTTCTCACCAAGAATAAAAAAATGTCAATTTATGTTGTCTAACTTACCTTGACTTTAGAATCTAAAAAATGTTCCGGAACTCTGTCAGACCGGACGGAATCGATTCCAACTTTCCTATTGGACGGAATAGCCATTTCAACCTATTCCAACTTTCCTATTACTGTAGGGTACAGTAGATGGGACAACCACAGGGCAAGCGTTGCGCAACGACACCGCGCGTTTACGCCGAGTCGGATCCGTGCCTGAAGGTCCTGGATAAGCGCGGAAATAGAGCGGTACTCCATGCGGGGCCTTTCAGGAACGGCCAATGACTTCGACGGCTGCACCGATCAATAAGCTGGCAAAGCGTCGACCCCATCAAGCGTATCAGCCTTGCATTCATCCGAGCCGACCCGGTGATGATGATGTGAAAGACTATTGGGCAAGTAACTTTCGCAAGTTGAAGATATAACATGTATGCAGAGTGCACAGCCGAGTCAAACGGCTCGCTTGTGTATTCAAACTTGCGGCTCTATAGTCTCTGCTAACGAAGCTCTATGACTTCTTCTGACGAGGTTTGGTGTTGGTTGCGGGGTTTGTCGTGATTCCGAGGCGAGTCCGCGAGGCGCTGGAGCTCAGACTACTACCCAGGCCACTCGAGTTGCTGCTGCTTTTACTGCTCGCGCCAGGATACGTGCCTTTCACATTGAACGTCCACTGCATCTCCTCCGTCACGATGAGGAGCTGTCCAGACTGCATTTTGCCGTACCCGGTCGGCGTGAACGAAACAACGAATGGTTGACCATCGTTGCTCCCGTACGGAGGGAGGACGCCTTCGGCTGGGTAGACGCTGAATGCAGCCAACGATCCGGCGGAGAACTCGGCGTTGAACGCAGTGGCCTGCCGAAACTGGTTGCGCAGCTGGAATGTGACGGAGGACGTCTGGTTCAGACTTGACTCGATCGTAATCGTGTCGTCGACGGGGGGATCACTCGCGTCCAGCACGACTTCAAAGCGCCAACGCCCGCCACTTTTCTTCTTGATGAGCAGGTAGACTGAGCCTCGGTATGGTCGCAGCGGCTCGAAACGAAAGGTGTACGGTAGCGTGACCGCAGTTGACGATGCATTCGCTCTCTGAGCAGTGTCTCGATCGCCTTCCACTCTCTGGGGCGTCACTGACAGCGCTCGCTCGATCGCAGCAGTAGTAGCGAGAGCGCCAAACCGCTCGGAGGGAATCTCCCACTCGGTGAAGAACACCTCATCGGCTGCTTGCATGTCTGCTGGAGCAGCCAGCAGCTCCAACGGCACTCGCTTCTCAACGGAATCGCGAGCCTGGCACGCGAACACGATCGGCCGAGGGTGTACTGGGGCCTCGCCAACGCCGTGGATCGGGTAGTGCCACTCCAGTTCCCTGTACGCTTTGCTACCTCGGATTATGATCTCGGCATGAGCTTCACTCACTGCCCGCGGTAAGAACGAGATGGGTACTTGCAGGTGCCCAAACGCCTCCAGGTGCACGTGGCTCTTCTTGAGCAGCATATCAAACAACGACGCGGCCGCGCCCTTGCGCGCGTTGCCAGACTGAGAGGGGGCACTCGCGTCTTCTGCCACGAAAAGCTTCACCTCAACTCCCACCGCCTCCGCAAACGGATTCTTGAACGTGAAAAGCATGGACGCTGCTTCTCCAACCTTGGCAGCGATATCAATCGGCTTCATCACACTTGGGGGCTTCCCCTTGCCGCGGACTGTGAACTCCCAGTCGCTCACGACGTCCGGCTCAAAGAACATGATGCTCGCACTTTCGTAGTCAGACAATGACGACGGAGTGTACTCCACGATCACGCTACTCTTCGCGAACGGCGGAAGAAGGATCGAGCGCGACGACGAAGACGACGGCCCTGCATTTGAGCGTGATCCACTTGGCCGTACTGGACTTGGACTCCCGCTTCCACTGCCTCCTTTAATCGAGAAGTTCCGGGTGTTTGAGATGCGGTACTGCAGCGCGAGCTCTTGGTCGCTCGGGTTTTGCAGCCAGATCGGCTGCGAGCACACGTCTCCCACGGCGCACTGCATGTCGTCGATCGGTTGCGACGGCGCCGGTTCCGCCACGAGCAGCAGCCGGTACCAGAATTGCCCGATTTCATCGGCTGAAAAGAGGATCGCTCCCTCTTCTTCCTTGCTCTTGTCAGGCGCCGCCGTTGTGATGAGCAGCGGCGAGTACACCAGCTCATACACCCCCCGATGCGTTTGCATCTAACGCAAACGAGGCCGGCCCGAGCAAGCCTTGACCGCGCAGCTCAATGGTGAATGTTACCGGGTGGTCCAACGGGTTGGGGAGGCTAATCTCGACTCCGATAGCGCCACGCACTGCTGTTCGCATCTCCAACGTCGCCTCTGGCTCAGGTGGGCTCACGTTCGCCTCAATCGTGTACCAAATGTACTCCTTGGTCGCTTCATTGGTGAACGTAATGGAGCCAAAGTACGTGCCGCTCACAATGGGACTGAATGTGAGGGGATACTTTGCGACGACAACACTTCCCACCGCGCCGGTACTCGCTGCAAAATGACGAGGTGGAGGGGCTTTGACAGTCGGGGCGCCCACCACGTCGCGCAGGTCCGACTCCACCTTGAAGGTTTGCTCTCCCTGCGGATCAGTCTTGAAGCTCAACACGTCAAACTCGTGCACGATGCTCGTTCGCGCTTGACACGTCAACACAATGTGGTCCTGCGCGAGTGGCTCCTCTCCGTAGCCGCTGAGTTCAAACTCGAACTGCTGCTGCGTGGCCAGATTGACAAGCACAAAGCTGCACTTCTCGGTGGAGATCCGCTTTGGCGAAAACGCTAATGGGTAGCTAGCGTTGCGTTTGGCTGGCACTTGGAGTGTCGGCGGACCAGAGAACATGCTTTCTTTCGTGTCTCCGTTCTTGTCGAACGAGGCACGGAGCGTCCACGGCGTGTCCGAAGGATTCGATAGCGGAATCTCCTGGACGATGTTGTGCCTTGCTGGTGCAACGAACTCGAGCAGTGTCTTGACGTTTGGCTCCTTGACCTTGGCTACCAGATCGTACACTCGTACGTCGCTGCTGCCGCAACACGTGTTGAAAGACCGAAGCAGCAACTTGGACGTGTATACACCTGCGCCCTTGGGCTGGAAGTCGACCAGCACGCTGTTCGACGCCGCCACACTCGATCGCGGGGTGCTCAATCGAGCTTGGTTGCCTTTCAAAGACGGCGCTTTCCCTCCATTCTGATTTCCCTGATTCAGCGTTGAGCTCCCATCGTTGTTCGACTTGTCTGTCCGGGAAGTAGCGAGCGCTGTGTCACCTGCCAAGGACCCTTTTCCTCCTCCAACACTCTGTTGTTTGCCCGCCTGCGTGTTGATCGATAGCGTCAGCTCTTGCTGAGCAGCAGCGAAAAATGGCGAGTTGAATTCGACGTGAAAGTGAGCGTGGTGCGTCTCTTTACACTTTTTCAGCCCGTCCTTCAGCTTGAGCTTCATTTGGCCGTTGGCGCGCTCAGCGAGACTAGCAAGCGCTCGAAAGAGCAAGGGGTTCTTGACCGGCACCGTCAACTCTCGGAGAAAGTGGAACCGCGCAGCAGCGCTACTGCCTAACGCGCTGGCGGGTCCGCCACTTGCTTCACAATGAAACTCCAACGTCTCAAGGCTCGGCGGCAAATGCGCGACGGCGTGGATCTCGTACATGAACTCGCCAACCTTTTCATCCAACAAGAGCAGTTGACACTTGTAGTTGCCCGGGAGCAGCGGTAGGAACTCCAGCTTCACCTTTGACGAGGCTTGACTTCGAATGCTCAGCACGCTTGAGCCGAACGTCGTCGCCTGCAGTTCTCCCCCGTTAGCGTCCATGCTAGCTCCCGACCTTTCCTCACGGTCGTCATCACCGGTGATGCCGAATTCAGGCAGAAAGAACGGCCGTTGTGCGCACATGCACCACGAGAAGTCGGTGCCGTCCTTTGTTTTCCCCGAGACGCCGCGTGCCTTACGACCGTCCATTGCCGCTGCGTCATGGTCGGGGACGGGATCTTGCACCGAATAGGCGGAGACGGAGCTGAGTTTTCGATTTGCCGGCTTGTCCTGGGCGTTTACCGACTTCTTTCGTCCACGAAACGCTTCCACAACGGACGATGGCTGTCCGCCAGGAGCACCACGGCCGGCGCCGACTCCTTCACTGCTTCGACCGTCGTCTCCATTGATTCCAGCGTTGCTCCCCGTGCTGTTGGCGCCCGTTTGACCCTGGTGGGGTGGCTGTCGATGGCTCTGGGTCATGGAGATCTTGTAGTTGCCGTTGACAGGGAACTGGTTCTCAATGACAATGTCTTCCAGTTTTCTCTCGAAGGCGTTGGCCTCGATCTGGATGACTCGGACAGGCCTTCTCGCCAAAATGTTGGACTCGAGTAGGAACACCATTGTCGCACCCGATGGAGCAGCCAACGATGCGCTGTCCCGCTCTCGCACCGATTGGAATACCAATCGTGCCGTCACCTTTCGTGAGAACCGCGGGCGGCAAGTGACCACAAAGGCAACGGTCTTCCCCGGCTCAAGCGTCACCTGAGTGGACTCGATGCTGAAGGTACTCGCAAGCAGCCCTGCACTCGATCCACCGTCACTTGGCGGCGCACTAGCGTCATCGAGGAAGACTTCATACAGGAGCGGACGCGAGCCTGGGTTCTTGAGCTCGATACTCTTCTCTATCACCTGGCCAAGACTCCCGCGGAACTCGATCGTCGCCTTGGGGATGAATTGCGGGAGCGTCTGATAGAGGTGCAGAAGGAGGACAACCATCTCCCGCTGGTTCATGTTGGCGAGGAAATGCTCGCTGCGGATGCCAAAGTCCAAGCCAAACGACGTCAGCGTCGACAGCAGCTGCTGCGCATTCTGCTGGAGGCGATTCGCCGACATAGGGCGCTGCCGTTTCTCGATTTTGAAGCCGTGATAATCGCTCTGGTCCGCAAATAGTGTCGGAATGTGCGCGGCCATCAAGTGGAACAGGAACCGCCCGTCTTGAAGACCGTGCGCTACGTCGAGTAGCTGCAACTCAGGCGGTGGGTTGATGTCTCGAAGGAGCGAGCGTAAACAACCGCAAACCCATTGCACGAGCACCATCTCCGACTCGCTGTAGATGTTGCTCCTTTGGCAAGCTCGAGACAGCGGCGCATCGTCAGCTTGGGCCTGACGACTTCCTGGTTGCGTCTGCTGCTGTTGCTTCTGCAGCTGTTGTTGAGAGACCTGCTGCTGCTGCTGGTAAGTCTTGGCAGTGATCCGGTAAAGCAGGAAGCACTTGATCACTTGATACAGCACCTTCATCCATGCGCTCGCACTAACGACTTTCCACTCTCGCTCGAGAATGCCGCGCCGCTGCACAAACGGCATCGAGGCGAGTGCTGGTGACGACAGGAGACTCGGATCGGCGCGCGAGTCCTCACAGGCAGCGACATAGTAGTCTTGCCGAAAGAGGTGCTCCGCCTGGACGTCGTGCACCATCGCGCCGTACGACTTAAGAAACTTGAGCAGCTCCGTGTACTGAGCGATAATACGCGACACAAGATCGCGTTTCGACTGAACTGCTGAAGAACCCCCGCTCCCACCAGGGTTGCTAGCGCTTTTTGCCGCTGCCTTGTTTGTACTGCCTGTCGGTCCGTTCATTCGCGGAATGCCACTGGCCGCCGCTGCTCCTGGCTTTTTGGTGCACAGCATCTCCAGTATCTCGTACATTGGCTTGCCGTCGTTGTCCGCAAAGTCGTGCGGGAACTTGGTCACTGGCGCGCGCAAGAAATTGGAGTTGATATACTGGATCACAAAGTCGATCTCTGCTTCGGAGAATGCTGGTAAGAGCGCCGCTGTTGCCGAACTCGCTGATGCTGCAACCACTTGCTTAGGCAGTACACTTCCCGCTGGAGCTTCCTCAGGCAGACCGAGCGACGCGTCAACCGCGACAAAGCCATTGACTTGATTTCCCTGCTGCGGACGAAGTTGTTTCTCCAACTCGGCGTCGACTTGGGCGTTTGGCAGCAGATACACCGGGAAACGACCCGATCCGTGAGTGAAAACGCGACTGCCGACTGTGTCGCTTCTGATGTTGTACCGTCAACTCCGCTACCTGGTTGGGTTGCGGACCCTTGAACGACTGGCAAGCACTGAACGACATGCCGTGACTGGAGGAAGGCGTAGTTCGTGAGCAGACAGTTTTCGGTGCACCCAGCGACCGGTAGGTAGAAGGTGTTGCCGTCTGCGTCGAAGAACTCAATCCGGGCATTGAACGCGACGCTTTTGTTGCTCGAGAAACGGATCTCGATCGGCAGCGTCGGACACGCCATACTCAGCACTTTACCCTTTGGAAAATGCAATGTCAGCGGGGCCTTTGTTGTGTCGAGGGGCACGCGATATGTCAACTCGAGGTGGTCGTACCCGGTGCTCTGGACGAACACCTTGGCACGCGCTGTGAACCCGAGAGGTACCGTGGGCAGGATGACTTTGCTCTCGCTGAACGAGAGGTGGGGGTGAATGCCCTCACCGCGCACGGTCAAGTTCAGGTAGAACTCGTCGTCGACGAGGAGCGGGAGCTCTTCTTCCACGTACTCAACCGGGTCTGCTGGGAGAAAGCTGACCCGAACCTTGACTTCTTCCTCCGGCGCCAGCTCACCCTTGTCTGGAGCGACGTAAAAGATAAGCGACGTTGCGCTTCCGCTAATGGATCGCTTCGCCCCTGGACTTCCAATCGCTGCTTGGTTAGCGAGCTTCAGCTTGGTCGTGTCGATCTGCCACTTGAGCGTCCGCGCTTCGTGGTTCGTCAGCACCAATTGCTTGGTGTACGGCACCTTCCGAATATCCTCTCGTGTGATCACGCACCGGTTAAAGTTGATCACCGAGCTGGAGAACAGCAGACACGGAGCGATCGCTCGCGCACAAACTTGGCGCTTGATCGTAGCGGGCTGAGCAGCAGAGCCCACGCCCCCACTGATTCCTGCGAATTGAATCGGGAAGTGGCGATTGTGCTCACCAGCACGTTTTGGCGTGAAGACAAGGTGAAACGCGACGGTGGAACTCGGCGGCAGATTGATTTGCCACTTTGAGCACGACGTGTCGGGTTCAACCGCGACTGCTTCTCGTTCGTCGGATTCAGTCGGACTCGCGATATCTGCTGCTTGAGATGACGCTGGCAGACTATCTATGATCGGAGTGAAGACGCTGCTCGCGTCTTCGAGTCGCGCGAGCAGCTTGGCGGGCGTGGCAATCGAAAACTCGTCGGACAAGGACGACTCCAAGTCCAGCACGAGGCAAGCTGGGATGGAGCTGTGGTTCTCCAGCGTAACAACACGGGGCACCGATGCGCCGATGATGACGTCGTTGAAGTCGATGGTGCCGACCGGAACGACGTGCACGTCTGGGATGATCACACCAGCCAATATCGGAATACGCAACGTCTTGCCGCCTCGAATCTGGATAACGATGTTGGCCGTGGTCTCTAGCGTCACCGGTCGATGCGCTAAGATGCTAACTGAGAGCTCTATCGGCTCATCGCTCGGGATTGACCCAACGGCTGGACTAACGCCCAGTCCGATTGACGACGACAAAGCCGGCGGGTCAATGCTAGCGTAGAACACAGCGCTAGGTCGAGATCCATAACCACCTCCGCCTTCGTTGCTGCCGCCTCCAGCGGAGCTCTGGTTGGTGAGAGTAAGCTTTCGAACCCGTTCGACCCCTGCAGACAGCGTCCCGAAGTCAATCTTTTTCTTCTTCACGGCAACCTTCGAGTCGTAGACGACCGCCTTGCACGTCACAGCCGCCGGCTTGCCCCCAGCAATGTTCAGCTGGAAGGTTTGCGTTAGTGCGGTGCAATCGCCGTTCCGGTCGACCCGAATGTGTGGAGAAGAAGCACTTGCACCCGAAGCGCCGGACGGAGGGCTAAACACGATCTTACACACCGTGCTGGCTGCTGGATCCAAGACACCACTTGCGGGCACGATGGAGAAGATGGGCGATGATGCAGCGTTGGAAGTTGACCCATTACTTGTTTTGTCTGACGCCCCTGCGGCGGTCCTGGTACTCTTGGAAGACTCCGGGCGAGCACTTGTTGGCGATGTACTCGCCTGTGACGACCACTCGAACGATGCAACCGAGTCGCTCGTGTTGGTCAGCACAACTTCGCGCAGCATGGACGGGTTTAGATCGAGTGAGCTGAACTCGAAACACAACTCGTCGATCGATACTTCCACCACAATCGGCGCCACCTCCGCCACGACTGTGACTTGACGCGTGTGTAAGCCATTGATGGAGTAGGTTAGTTCCTTTTGGAAGAACTGCTCCCTCGCTGACGAGAACGTCAAGTCGAACCCAGCGATGGATCTCGGCGGGATGACCTGGGACTTGAGCGTTGTTTTAGCCGCGAGCTCCGACATGTTGTCTTGCTCTTGCAGATGCAGACTCACCAGAACGTTCTGCGGCAAATTGTTTTGCACCGTCAAGTTCTTGGTCGCGACCCCGTTGACGCTGATCTTTCCGTAGTTGATCGTCTTTGGGCCGGACGTTATCAGCTCGAGCTGGTCAAAGTCGAGATTGAGGGCACAGTCGGCTAGTTCCGCTTGGGTCGCTGGGTGGGACTTGAATTTCTTCTTGATCAGCTTATTCTCATCGAAGAACGCCTTGGCCGGGATCGCGATAGCGCCGCCAGTAGACGATTCACGCAGCCAAAGCGGATCGCACGCGCGTGCTATAGACGTTGGTAGTCGGAGCGGCTTTGGCTGGAGTCCCGCTTGGGTTTCCATGCCCAGGTTGAAGTCTTCGCAGTCATCTCTCCCTTCTCCATCCCCGTCTCCTCCCTCGCGCGCCCTCGCGATATTTGCCTTCAACTCAAGTGCAGAAGACTGGTTCCTGCGCTTGCCGGACTGCTGCTGCCGCTGCAGACGGCACTTGGCCAAGTACTCGTGGTAACTTGCCTTGTGGTCGGCGCGCCGGCTCAGCTCCTTGACACAGTATGTCAGGTGCGTGTTGTTGGTGCCTTCGAACTCGTACTCGTCGATGGCTGCCGTGCCGTTTAGTGCTGCGGCCTCGTACGGCGGCACGCGCTGGAATTTCTTTGCAAATTGCCCCTTGGTGCGCTTCGCCTCGTCCGGCAGCAGGAACTTGAACTGCGGCGCGAAGTCTTTCGGCAGCGCGTGGGTACCTCCAACGATGGGGCGAGTTTTGACGTCTCCGACATCAGCGGCGCGACCGAGGACGCTGATTGGGATCATGAGCACATCCGCACACACGAGCAGCTTCATGGTCGACCGGAACGTACCGAGCTGCGTCGGCGTAAAGCACAAGACGACATTTTGCGATTGCAAAACATCAAGCCGGCCGTCGCTGGGCCGCGCGGAAAATTGCGCGAGCTTCGAGAGGGAGAACTGGACAGGCAGACCCGACAGGTTCTTCATGGTCACGATCATGTCCGCTCGGTCGTGCGTTTTCACGTCACCGAAGTCAAACACGAACGGCTGGGCGGAGGATGTCGCTGTTGCGGACGGCAGCAGACTCAGTCGCGGCAGGAACTTCCTCCCTGAGACCTCGAACGTGAGGTTCTGCCCCTGCAGGTCAGCACACTGGATGGACGCGAACGCATTCAGCACCTGCGGGGGCATCAGCAGTTGATGAGCGGCATCATCGACATCTCCATCCGCATCAACATTATCGCCTCAACCAGCGATTGGAGCGCCCCCCACTGCCCTGGTGCTTCCTTTCCAGTATCTGCAGCGTTTCAAAGTCTACTGCTCGCGGGTGGTACGAGAACACGACGGGCAGCGCGCCAAACGGTTCGATGCGCCCTTCAACCGGAGACACGCTCAGCTCCTTCTTCCGCTCAAATATGACGCGGTCTTCGTCGCTGTTTGCGCCTGCAGTCGACCCTGCGAGGCCGCCCCCGAATGACAGTGAGACCTTGAAGTGGAGCGGCTGGGGTCCGTTGTTGCGCAGCAGGGTCTCGATTGCTTTGCGCTCACCAGCGAAAAGCGAGCCAAAGTGCAAACCGTTGACGGGCTCGAGTCCTCGTTGCAACAAGAGCTCCACCGTGTGCTCGACCACAGTGCCTGCGACATCAACAAACTTCTCCGCGCAGTGTCGCGCCGACCAGGACCTGTCCTCTCCGTCGGCCAAGATGTCTTCGTCATCATCGTCATCTCCTCCACCAGGAAAAGGTGAGTCGCCAACTCGATGGGCACACCGGCTTTCCCAAATTCGAGCTCGCACCAGCGCGCGGAATCCCCCCATTGATGTCCCCGTCGCTTCGATTTGAACGTTGATGATTTCTCGAGGAGCCAGCCATCCTCGACGTGGTGTTGTGACCACCAAAGCAGCGTTGGCGCTTGCGCTGGTTGTCAGACGTGCGGAATCATTCCCTTCAGTAGCGCTTGTGCCTGTGTTAGCTCCAGCAGAACTGTCGTTGGTCCCAGCGAGCACTTCGAGCTCGAACACGTCGGGTCGCGAGCCCGTGTTCTTGAGCTCGATGTACTGGACGGAGCGCTGACCTTGGACTAGGAACCTGAAATCGAGTTGAGCAGGCGTCATCTCGAGCCGTGGCCCTGCGCGCTTGGCCACGAGCGGGACCTGCACAACAGAGTCGTCTTCCCCCTTCACTAGCAGGACGTCGTGGAAGATCGCGGGGCCGCCAACATCGTCGGTACGACCGGCATCGCCGTTCGTTTGGACCAGCGGTAGCTCGAAAGCGATGTCAAAACGCTCTGCGAGTCCTGCGGGGAGCTGCACAATCGGGTTGGCCGTTCGTGCGAGGTTGCGGCCCGCTCGAGATAGCACTTTGAACGGCGAGGCATGCGCAGGCGGTACGAGCCGAAAGCGCAGCGGCCGACTGCTCGCGTTCCGCACGGAGAATGCGGCCACGAAGCACGTGCCGAGCTCCACGGAGTCGAACTCGACGGCTGCCGGCGCCACCTGAAGCGCGCCACGGCGGCTGGATGAGGGCGTCGTCGGTCTCGTGAACATCGCAGGCTCAGCGATAGGACAGAGCGTTCACACACCAAGAGAGGCCCAAGGAGACGCAGCAAGCGCCGTTATTGGGTCTCTCAACGAGAAGGCGGGCGGCCGCGACCAAAGCTCGGGCGTTTCGAGAGCCCGCCAAAAGTCACAAAGGTCATCAGCCACTTCGACTTCATGAGATGATAAGGCTATATTTGGTTCCTTCCCGTCCTTCACCGCAAAACCGCTTGTGTCAGCTAAGCCATTCCTCAAATAGCGGATCTGCAATTCGAATCGCGCCTGCACCAAAACTGATGGTGCCCACTCCAGCTCTTCCCCCTCGACCCAACACGACTACTGCATGTGCCTTTGAACCTGTTCAATTCACAAGCGACGTCAAAATCAGAGCGTGCTCTCTACGTCCCAATACCACAGTGAAGCTCCGAGAACGACCCATCAAAAGAGCGACCGACTTACCCATTCGAGCTCGTCGCGGGCCGCACGGCGAAGCTGCTCGCTCAGCGTTGCCACTTCCTGTTCGCGCATCGCGAGCTCCGCTTGCATCGCTGCCGTTGAGCATCTTGGCGCTTGCGCCGCGAATGACCGAAGGTGCGCGAGCTCAGCCTCAAGCTGCTGGACCCGCAACTTCTGACTCCGCTGCTCGTCCTGCCGCACAATGGTGGAGGTTGTAGAGACAGTCGATGCGCGCCCCACCCAAAAAAGTCAATATCACTCAATGCGACCGCTCGAGGCTGCCGTCCAAGCATGCACTTTCAAGCGATCCACCCATCACTGCGCCACAGGGTGGCGAACCTTTTTGCGCCGACGGTACCGGCGTGACGTCACCTGCATGCGAAGCCGGCGCTTCAGGTCGTCAAACTGGTCGTCGGAGAGTCCGTGGATACCGAGCGAAAGCGCGGTCGCAACCGCAGCAGGTGTCGTGGTTGCAGTCGTCGACATTGGTGGCCTCGCGACCCGAAGTGGCGCGGCCGGAAGCGAATGATCCGCCCCCAGCAGCCCAGCCGCTCGACCAACACTCCGTCCTCGTGGTTGAAGTGCCAGTACCGATACTTGGGCGGTGGGTTGCGCCGGGTGACTGATTCGCCGTGTGAACCCGGGTTGCGATCGGCACCTGGTTCATCAAGGCAATGGGTTGCAACGAGTGCATTGTGTCTGATCCATGGGGGAGCTCTAGGAGGGAAGTGTGCATGTGTTCGGACCAAGGTCCTAGACGGCTACAGGAGAGCGTCTCGAGGACGGCCGGCTTTCCGATCTAACTCGCCAATACATGTCAGTTGTGAATTTTCCACCTTGGGCGCAAGCAAGTGTGGAGGCGGGCTTCCGGAGGCCCGGACGCAGATTAGCGAAGGTGCGATTAGACCCCCTGAGAATCTGTGAGGCTGCGAACCCGGCGCGACGGTCGGGTGATTCCTGTGTGTGAATATCAAGAATCAGCGCTCTATTCCTCGACAGTGTTTGTTGCGTGCATCGCCTACCTGGCAGGGTTGATCGGCGGTGCGTGTTGGGTCTGATAGTAGATGGGCGCGCTAACTGCTGGGTTATGTGGCGCGGTGGCAAACGGAAGCGACAAGTGAGGAAGTGCCTGTGATATCCATTCACACAAAGGTCTGAGCACCGATTCAGGAGCTGGCGCGCTTAGCCGTGGCTACGTACATGAACATCGGGGTGTGCAGCAGTGGTTGACTCCCGCTGTGGTGTCGATTGTGTCCCGCCACGAGCTGTAGCTGCGGTGTGATATCACGCGGCGCTGCAGTCAGCGGGCGCAGTCGATGGTCAGCGACGCTTGTTTCCTCACCTGCGTTGCCAGCGCCAACGACGCCAATGCATTGCTCGGTCTCAATGGCCAACGCGCCAGTATATGCCTTGCTCTGGTGCTCCCCCTCGGCTGCCATCCCCAGCGCACAGTTCCCGCAGTTGGCGTTGTCGCACCCGAAGCCATCGCACTGCTCGCTAACGTCCGAACCGCTTCCTGCATGCGACTCATCCTTGGTCTCTTCGCCCGGTTCTTGGGCCAAGAGCTCCAGCACCTCCTCCATCATGCGCTGGTCAGTGGTGCCTACCCCCGGAGACGGTGTGTAAAAGTGCCTCGCGGTCATGCAGCGGAGCAATCGTGAGCGCTCAAGTCATTTGGCGTTACTCCTACCGGCGCCAACGGGAAGTGCGGGGAGTCGAGACGAAAATTCCGCGGCGATGAAGACGGACCGCGGTTTGCCGTATCTGGGACGTGCGCATGGGACTGAAGAGACTTGTCAGGCCGCCCGTTGCGCGGTTTGCCGTATCTAAGACGTGCAGACGGAATTGTCGCGCGCCACGTCTCGATGAACGATGCCGGCCCAAATTTTATGACCTTCAATGCGCGGCCGGGGGCCCGAGGAAGTCCTGAGCCAGCGCTCGTCGCTCTTTCTGTGTTGCCGTCAAGTCAGCTTGGAGATGAATAGAGACGTGATCTGTGCTGAGTGCTGAGTCAGCACTGCTGACGTGACTTGTGGCATTCTCGGATGGTGCTTTCGACTCGGAGGACAGTGACGTGTTCGAACGAGCATCTATCTATTTCTGCGTTTCTCCCAACTGTGATGAAGAATTTGTTGGTCCGGTCGGTATAAATACCACGCCAAGCACAGAATTCCTCACTGGCTGTCGCGTGCAAGTAGGCAGTATCGCGTCTTCACTGGCGAGGAGGCGTCATCATGGCTTACAAGGGGACGTCCGCCGCCAAGGCGTTGGTCGTCCCCATGCCACCGTCGACGGCCCGGGGACCTTCTCAAGCTGGCAGGACACACTCCTCGCAACGCAGGACACCATCCGGTCCAGACCGATCAACGACTTCACAGCCACGGAGCGCTAGCACCACCATGCGCTCCGCAATCCTCTCGCTACTGCACGTGCTGCGGAATGCGGGCGTGAGCATTCTCGTCGCGTGGCTGTTTGGCTACTCCTTCTCCGTGGGCAACATCTTTTCAGGCCAGGGGCCCGATCAGCAGTCGCACTCCTCCTTCGTGGCAGCCAACAGCACGTGGTTCATCGTGCTCTTCTCCGTGACCGTCGTGGTGATCGTGAGTCTGAGACTCATCCCGGAAGAGTTCATTGGCAGCACTAGCACAGCGGACGCGCAGCGGATTAGCGAATCGCCTTCAGTTGCAGTACCCGGCTCCAGACACGGAGGTGCCAAGTTCGCGCGTCGCATCTGGCCGCACGTCATGCTCGCCGTGGCCGCCACGATTGTCTTCGCTCGTTTTGCGGCGAAAGTGGCGCCGCGCCTCAAGCTGCCGATGTACTTCTCGACCCTTTGCGGGTTTTACGTCATGATCGCCTGCGACGCACACTCGCGTTTGCTGTTTCGGGCCGAGACGGTGCGTGGACGGCAACTGCAACTGGAGAAGCAGCAGAAAGCTGAATTGGAGCGATCGCGGAAGGAGCAGTCGAGGCGACACCGAACTTTTTCGTCCATGTCAATCCGGCGGATCTCCAACGCAACTGTGCATGCCGCGCAAATCGACACGAGAGCACCAGCGAAGACGACTGGGGCAGAGCCAACGGCGTCACGACCAACGCGACGGACAGAACAAGTGCAGCAAGCTGCCAACTCGCCTCGGCGCGCTCGTGCTGATAGGCTTCGGTTCCCGCACCAGTTGATGCGCTAACTCGGTATGGCGCTGCCAGTAACTTCGTCGGCACTTCTCGCCATGGGTTACGTCCACGTCTCGGTGCTGCTGATCCAGCACGCGACCAAGATGGAGCTGCTCGTTTTCATGGGCTGCAGCATTGCGCTGAAGCTGGCGATGCAGGAGCTCGCCAAGTGTGCGCTACTGCGCCAGCAGCGAGCCAAAGCACGGCGGCAACAGGCGCGGCCACCGAACAAGTATGCGATGATGCTACTCATCGCGACACCGACCATTCTGATCGAGATCCAGGTGCGCTCGGCGTTGCTGCAGGTCGGAAGCGCCTCAGTGACGGTGATGGGCTCTCTCTTGCTCGGCGTGATGGAAGTGGTTGTGCGGCTTGTCAAGGTGCTCGTGGTGCAGCGTGCCGTGGACCGTCGGGCTGTCGTCACAGCAATCCGAAAGATCACGATCAAGACACACGCGCACGTAAGTCAGCCGCAGCAGAGTCGTTACCGAAGCCAGCAGGCAGTCACGTCACCGACGCTCCCACCGGGCAGGCTTGTCAGCGGTTGCCTTGAGAACAACGTTTGCCGCAGCGACGGCGTCAATTCACGTCACGATCGCCAGCATGAGCAGGGCCAGGCTCAGTCGATGCACCGTCAGCAGCAAGGTGCCGATAGCTCTACTGGAGTGGACCCCTCGCGGAACAAGGAGCTGCTCGTGTTTCACGCGACCGAGACGCATGCGGACATGTACGCCGAGTATCTGGCGATGGGCTGCTCGTACGCGACGCTCGTGATCTTCGACGACCATCCGCACTACCGCTTCCAGCGAGACAATGGCGCGGCGGGGACCAGCAACGATTGGCGCGTGTTCGCACTCCAAGTGGGCGTCGAGGTCGTCGTGGACGCCGTGGCGTGTGTGCTCGAGATGTCGCTCGGCGTCGAGTTCCAGGCGTTTAGCCAGAACAATGGCGCCCTCTTGTTGACGGTGGCGACGCTCGTGTTCGCCAACATGGCCATTTGCGCCAGGCTTTATGTGGACGCGTAAGTCATGAGCTGACAGAGCGTGCGTGGACAGATTGCTGCATTCTCGGCATCGCTGGCCAGCTAAGGCCCCAGTCGCACGCTGGACCAATCGGAACCATGACAGTGCGTGCGTCGGTCCGCAGAACACCCGAACTAAGGTGAAGGCCTTAGGAGTCCTAAGAGGACTCTCAACTTGCGAGTCCGCTTATATACAGTAAAGTGATACATTATGATACGCTGGTACCGATTCGCTGCGAATTGAGGCTTTCCATCACCACCAGACTGCACCAGTGGGCGCTTCCCCTTGGTTTTCGGGTGACTCGATGCTTCCACGACCACCCAGTCGGCTGTCGCGCAACGCTGTGGTCCGCACTCGAATGCGCATTTCCCGCGACAGTGCCACTTCCTCTCCGGACCCGAAGTCTGTGTTGGCCGGAAACGTTCCCGTTCAGTGTACAGTACAGTACAGTACTGTATACTGTTCTAGGTTTGTGCAAGATCCGTTCTACATTGGGCTCAGCCGGCAAGGGAAGCCTCGCCCCACCACAAGGGTCTCGCCTGGCGAGTCGTCGATCCAGACTGGATTCCAGTGTGTCTGTACGGTACTGTACTGTACGTCCGATCAGAGTGACCTTTGTGGTGGCGTCAGCGTCACATCAGTGCCACAGTGACGCCGCATCACTGTGGCACTGATACAGTACAGTGTGTTTCGCCACCGAGCATGGTGATGGTGAGTTATCCGGAAATACGCGCCAGGTCCTTCAGCATCATATTACCGTACAGCATATAATAATATTGAAAAACCAAATAGGTTTTAGAGGCTCCAAAAGGTTGAAGTTTAGGTTGAAAGCTACAGTATACTACCATGACGTATAGATTATAAATTATAACCCCATAAAAGATTGCAAGTGTTCAATTGTACGGTACTGTACTGCTAATGAATTGTCAATGTTGTCAATCGGTTTGGCCCGCCACGCGGAATGCGTACCACTCGTCGAGTAATCCTTGCGCTCGTCAGCGAACACGTCGACGTCCGTAGGTACAGTACAGTACTATGCAGTACATGTAGCATTGGTGTAGACAATCGTGGGTCCATCTGTGCATGACGCGCGCGGAAACATCGGCGCCTGCAGCGAATCACGGGCGGCATTTACTCTGCGTCGATCAGGGTTTTGAAGATGAGCGGGAGGTGAGAGCGCGCGAGGTATATAATACTCCTTTTCAGACGAATATACGGTACAGTACCGTATATTCGTCCGAAATCTGCAAGCAGAAATGTGAACCCGAACATGCCATTGGTGGGTAAGCTTACTCTTTCCAGGTGCTGAACTGTATGTACTGTACAGGACAGGACAGTACTGTAGCTCAACACAACCACTGAGCTTTGAGTGAATACTCTATGTACTGCAGCCTGCAGAGGTTATGCACGGATACCGTGCACGAGCCACGGTACAGTATTATTATAATATTTGCAGCCATTGCGTCGCGCTTTCAACTGCTGTGTTCTACATATCAAGTCTCACCACCCACATCGTTGGTACGGGTTCAGTACCGGCATAAACAAGCGGCGAGAATGCAGTGACCTTGCACAGTGTATTCAGATTTGAATTGTGGCATTGTTATTGTGCCTTTCTGAAATTTTGTCTGCCTAATCGGACTTCTTAATCGGGCTTTTGGCTCTTATCAAGGGGAACCTAAAATTCCGATTACCCAAACTAATGCGAAGATCAAAGCGGGAGGTGGCCACAGGGAGGGTTAGG
>JAADYG010000032.1:0-96089 GCA_023338115.1 Phytopythium boreale
GCTAGTCGACCGTCGGCGCGTCTTGAGCTCGAAGTGCAGCTGAGCGAGCATCGTCCTCACTCTCTAGCTACACACCTTGCGCTTCTTTTTCCGCGGATGCTCGGCACGGCTCATCCACGCGCGTCGTAGCCGTGTCGAGGATCTTGACAAACTTCGACAATCCACCACATGGACGAACCAGACGATCGGGTCCCGCCAGTTCGCCGGCTCCGGGCTCTTCCGCTCTTCCGTCCTTCGAACTCCCCGCCTGCTGCTTCCCTAGAGCTATCTCGCCCAGTGGGCTGCACTGGGCGAGATGGAAAATGAGGTCCTTTGCCATGGTAAGATTTCGAGTCCATGGAGACGTAATTGACCATAGACATGCGGCGGTGTGGTCGTTTCTGCGTGCAATCCGCCTGCTTTGGGACGAATTTGCTGCGGGCCCTTGTTGACACTTTTGGCAATTTCAACTTTGATTCCGGTTTGTATTCAACCCTACCCTTTGACTCGCTTGACGCCGGACAAGCCACGGGTTAACGGGCTCAGCGGGTCGTGTTTATGCGGTGTTCAACCTTTCAAAACCCAGACCCACCCATTTCACATAATATAATCCGACCCGACCCGCCGTAGCCAACCCGCCCGCCCTCCTTTTAGAAGCTCGCCCCCAAGGTTTTACTGCGGCCTGTGGACTGGGTGGCTCGCGGAGCTTGCCCGGACCACTCGGCCTTTCAAGCACCTCGGCAGAAGAAAACCAGCCTTTTGCCCCCCTTCCCCCCAGCAACCAACCATGGTACGGCCCACCAACAATGGACGCAATACAGAGCAGGCTCGTGCTCTTTATGCTATCGATGAGAGCCAAGCGGCTATGAGGAGTGGACGACCGGGTGCCAGCCGACATGGGGAGCAAGATACCGCCTGCCTTGTCGCTCATATGGGCGAGCCATCGACCGCTGGATCCGTCGCGCAAGAAGATCGTGCGGATGCTGGCAAAGCATCGCCGATCTGCGCGTTGGGATCTGGTGGCGCGGGGCTCGCTTGGCGACGAAGGCGAGCGTCTTATTCCCCATGTTGCCTCCCGGTTGGATCTGAATAAGAAGATGCTAGTCGCACGTGGCGGATCGACCGAGCTGTTGAAAGATCGCCGAAATCTAACAGTGTGTCAATTCTTATTTGGTGCAGGCCAACCGCAGCAAGAACATCTTCGCCTACCTGGACTCGGATGACGAGGACAACACGCCCAAGGTAACCAAGAAGACGGAGGCCGCGCCCCCGTCGGCCCCGGTCGCGCTCAACAAGCCCGCCGCCGGCAACAAGAAGTCCAACAAGAAGCCCTTCGTCGAGGGCGACAAGAAGTGCGTCCTCTAGTGGTCTCGTGACCCACGTCGTCGACCCAAGCAGCGTGGATCTGACGCTGCTTCTCGTCGTCTGTGGTGCAATAGGGAGTCGCGTGGCCCGCGTGAGAACCGCGAGGGCGGCCGCTCGGCCCGTGGTGGCCGTGGTGCCGGCCGTGGCGCCGGCCGTGGCCCGCGTCGCGAGTTCGAGCGCCGCAGTGGCACTGGCCGCGGCAAGGAGACCAGCAAGCAGGGCGGCGGCGCCCGCAACTGGGGCAACGAGGCCGACAAGACCGAGCAGTACGTGGCTAGATGTTGAGCCAGCAACGGGATGCGATGGTGAACTGTTGAGCTGACGCTTGTGGTGGTGAACAGGGTTGCTGAGGCCTCGGTCCAGGAGGGCGAGAAGGCGTCGGGCGACGAGGAGACCCCGGCTGAGGAGGTCGTCGAGGAGGAGGAGGAGGAGGTGCAGCTCACGCTCGACGAGTACCTCGCCCAGTCCAAGGCCAAGCGCTCGGGCGAGCTCTTCGCCGAGGTGGAGGTCCGTCAGGTGACGGAGGACTTCACGGGCGCGGTGCAGCTCACGAAGGACGGCAAGACGCCCGACTTCATGGAGTCGCAGTACGAGAAGGTTTTCAGCAAGAAGACCTCGGGCCGCAAGAAGCAGGTCATCACGGACCTGGGCTTCCAGTCGGCGCAGCCGGAGCGTCAGTTCCGCGAGCGTGACTCGGAGTCGCGTGGCGGCCGTGGCGGTGGCCGTCGTGGCGGTGGCCGCGCTGCTGGTGGCCGTGCTACCGGTGGCCGTGCTGGCGGCCGCGGCGGCCGTGCCGGCTACGTGCCCAACGTGGCCGACATGAGCGCGTTCCCCACGCTCGGCTAAAGTCGCGGGTTGGCCATGCTGCGATCTCGTGGGCCCGGCAGCGGTGCCGGCGCCCAACCCTCCTCCTCTTCCCCGCGCGACACACGATACGAGATCGACGACACTAACTGGATAGGGCCCGCTGGGTAGCTTGCTCGCTTTGGTTTTTTGTGGATTTGCGTCTTGCGTTTTTGGTCGGCTTTGTGGTCATTGTCTTGTGAACAAGAGAGGGCGACGAGAAAAACGAGAGCGAAAGACAACAAAAAGCAAAAAAGCATGGGCGGAAGGCAACACACCTAGCGGAAAGTTAGAGAACATTTTTGTGACCAGTCGAGCGCGTTCTTGGTTGTTTTGACTTGGTTGCAGTCGGGATGCAGGCGCCATGGACGTTGCAACCAAGAGCTGGGGGCGTGCACCCCACAGCTGCGTCTGTCATCAAGCACACACGATCAGCGCCAGTCGAAATGCCAAGAGTTTGGTATGAACAGCCTCTCTATTATGACGGCACCTCTAGTTTCTGCACCACGAACGACCCGCACGGCTGCAGCACGCCGTCTTGGAATTCTCCGAGCAGTATCGCGGCGGCCAACTCTTCGCTTGGGCGGCTGTGACCGTCGTCATCATCGTCAGCGGCTTCGTCCGTTCTCGGTCGGCTGTAAAGCCCCACGCCCGACGGTCGTCCCCCCACCCATTTGCCAGCGTACGACTGGCCGTCCACGGGCGACGACCACGAGCCGTAGCCGTCGATCTGATCGCGCTTCCAGCTGCCTTCGTACACGTCGCCAGCGGCAAACACCATGACTCCCTCGCCGTGCCTCTTGCCGTCGCGGAACTCGCCCGAATACACCGTCCCGCAAGCGAACCGCTGCACCCCACGCCCCTGCAGCTTGCCGTGGAACCAGGTGCCCTGCAGCGAGCCGCCGCCAGCGACCAGGAAGATCCCGTTGCCGTGCATCTCGCCGGCTTGCCAGGCTCCGCGGTGGATGTCGCCGTTCGCCCACGTGTACTCCCCAAAGCCCTGGCGCTCGTCTCTGCGGAACCGGCCCTCGTACCGATCGCCCGAGCTAAAGGTCTTAACGCCGTGCCCGTTGGCCTGGTTCCGCTTCCACTCACCGTCGACGGCGTCCCCACTCGCCAGCATCTTCTTGCCGCGGCCATGCATCATCCCCTTCTTCCAGTCGCCTGCGGTGCACACAGCGCGCTTCATCAGATGTCTCTCGTGCGTCGACACTAGCTGCAGAAATTCTGATTCGGCGCACCTTCGTAGGAGTCGCCATTGCGCCAAAAGAAGGAGCCGTGGCCGTGCATCTGTGGGACAGTGGAGCGCCATTGATCCGTCAATATAGATACCATGCACACCGACAGCGTCAGCAAAAGCTTCCGCTCATTACAAGCGCCGTACCTTGCCGAGGCGCCAGCTCCCGACGTACTTGTCACCGTTGGCCCAGACGTACGTGCCGACTCCATGGCGCTGGTTGTTGTGGTACATGCCTTCGTAGCGGTCGCCCGAGCACGCAAAAGCCTGCGATCCGAACCTGGAGGGACAGAGAGAACAGAGGCACTCGGTCACGCGCCGGAGATACGAGGGCTAGCGCGCGGCAGGCTCAAGTCCACGTGTCGTCGTGTTGGTGTGTGCGTGTGCAGCTTTGACGGCCACCACGCACACATGCACGCACAGACACGCGCACTACACGGCGAGCAGCGTCCGGCCGACACGGACATGTCTACGCGAATGGCATTCGCTCGCTGGCTCACCCGTGCAAGACCCCGCGCACCCACTCGCCTTTGAACGTGTGGCCGCAGCGCACGACCAGCACGCCGGCGCCGTGCCGTCGCTCCTCGTCGTCCACGGCCCCCTCGTAGCTCGCGCCGTCCGCGTACCGCACAACCGCGAGCGTTTTCCCGCCGCACGCCTTCTTGCGGCGCAGCGACACGATCTCGGCGCTCGGCGCAACGTCCGAGCGTGACGAGTTGTCGCTGTCCCCGCTGTCGGGCATGTCCTGCTGCGGCTGCCCCCGCTTTTGCAGTGGCGACTTCTCGGCCGCGTAGGACGCCGTTGGGTCGCGCTCGTACGCCCGGGCGAACGCCCCGCGCCGCCGGCCGCGGTTCCCCATCGAGAACACGGTAAGCGCGGCTCCCCTTCTGGTGTTCTCTGCTTTCTGACCTCTGGAAGGAGGAGACTTGTGTCGTGCGTTTCCTACGGCCGTACGCACGAAAATACTTGGTTTCAGTATGTGAAGGGGTGAGTGATGGTGGTTTTTGTATGAAATCTTGAATCGTGACGCGATTGCAGATGTGCAAGAAATCATAACTGAGTTTAGTTCGGATAAATGCTGCAAAATGTTACAAATTTTGCTTTTGTAACGTTGGAGCGCGAAACGGCGGTGCGCTTGGCTCACCTTTCAGTTTGGAATCTCGAGATGACGTTCGAGAAGCTGCGGTTGTTCTTGGCGCTCGTGTGGTGGCGGATCTGCCGCTTCCTGGTGGATTTCCTGTACGTGAAGAGCCTGCGGCCGGCCGACCAGTTCCTGCACAAGGTCGTGGTGATCGGCGATGACTTCGCCGCGGGCGTGGGCGACTATGTGACCATGGCGAGCGGCGCTGGCATCGCGCAGCACTTGAAGCCGCTCGTCAAGCACAGCGACAAAGTATGAGCGATCGATAAGAGGCGTAGTGTCGTGGGTTTACCACTGATACCCAACGTCTGACGGGCTCCTTGGCGTCGATTGCCTTCCATTAGGTGCGCCACACCTGGGAAATCATCAACGCTGGCGTCCCTGGCTCGCGCTCCGGCGACTGGAAGATGAACGCGCCCAAGCAGGTGGGTGTATTCGCGCTCAACGGATCGATCACTACGCTCTCGCCAACTCACTGACACAACGATACGCCGCCCGACTGTGCGCCCTACTTGGGCAGTATTTCAAGAAAGTGTTCAACGCGAGCAGCACCGGTGACGCCTCCATCGTGATCGTCATCCTCGGCTCTATCGAGCTACGGTAGGGCCGCGAATTTGATCCGTTGGTGTGATGGCTACGGCTGGCTGTACGACTAAGTGGCTCGCGTGACCGTATTGGCCGCAGTGACCCCCTGGCGAATGCTTTCGAGATCAAGCGCAACCTCATGGAGATTTGCGACACCCTGCGCAAGAAGGGGAAGCGGGTGTGCTTGGCCACAGCCGTGAGCCCGGACCCGATCGCGGACCAGGCGGCGAGCATCGCTAGCGAGCTGAATATTGCCCTGGAGGAGTTCTGCAAGAGGTAAGGGGAAGAGAGGCAGACGTGTCGCGGCATCCGTCGGCTGATATTGGGTCGATTGCGTCTCTGCTCTTCATGCCTTGTACAGCACTTCGACGGAGGATCTTCCTGTCGTGCTTGGCCCCCGCTTGGACAACTATTCGTTCCGCCGCGAAGACGCGCTGCTGTACGACAAGTACCACTTCAACTCGAGCGTAAGTAGCGCCAACCATCTGCGCTTTCACTGCCGTCGTGCTGGGCTCCCGCTAACGCACGAGCGCTTGTTGTGTCGTGCGCGTTCCCCTTGACAGTCTTACAAGCTTCTCGCGCGAAATATCGCCGACTTCTTGATCCCGATGATGACCGCGGTCGAGTGGACCTCGTGGAAGGAGCAGCTCAACAAAGTCAAGTACGACAAGGCGTTGTACGACTGACCGATAGCCCGCATCGGCCGAGCGAACAGCGGCAAACCTGGCTTGATTGTTCACCGTCAGCCACGGAAAGCAACCGAGCTGAGGGTAGCCGACTTGGAACGGGACTGTGTCCACGCCAACTGCTGCGCGGCCGGTCGTTCTGGAGGAGGTCCGAGCAAATGAATCGATTCACGCCAACAAAGACAAGAGAGAGTCGTTTTCCGAGCGTTCTTTTGCTTCTCGCCGATCTTCGGTGGGAACGACGATCGGTCGTTAAGTCGCGGTGAAGACGGCGTTTCCTCTCCGCCGTCTTGAATCACGAACGCTCCGGCGCCACCACTGATCCATCCAGTGGCACGGGATCGTCGCCTTCCTCTTCACAATCTCATCGCCAACTGAGCTGGCCCAGCGTAGTTCTGGTGCTTGCTTGCAGCGCTCGAGTTTGGCGAGCGGCGCGCTGCTAAACACGCTCACGACTTGTCCTCCATAGCTGCGTCGCCACTAGCGTCAGTGGCGGCCTCGGCCGCCGGCTGCTCGTTCTTGGGCTTGGAAGCCCAGTACTCCTCCATTTGCCGGTCCAGCTGCGCGGCCTTCGGGTCGGGGCCCTTGCCTGCGTCGTGCCAATACGTGTCCATCTCCATGTCGAGGTCGTCGCTGGTGACGTCCTTCTTCTTGTCGTCTCCGCGCCCTCCACGTCCGCCGCGGCCGCCACGACCGCCACGACCGCCCCTGGCGCCACGGCCACCGCGTCCTCCACCCGCGCTTGCCTGTGCAGGTTTGGCGGCATTCTTACCCGGCTTGGCAGCGTTCTTGGCCGGCTTGGGCGTCTGCTCCAGGCCGTTGCGGTGCTTCTGCACGACCTGCTGGCGCTTGGAGCGGTTCACCTGCTCGACCTGCTTGAGCTTGGCCTTCTGCTGCAGCGCCGTCTGCTTGGCGGCGGTCTTGGCCTTGGCGGCCGTGTTGGTCTGCGAGCGCAGCACGGGCCTGCCCTGCAGCTTCTTGCGCGGCAGCTTCACCGTCGGCTGGGGCTTCTTGGCGCCCACCGGCGCCTCCTGCGCCAGGTGCAAGAAGCGGCTCGACAGCGGGATCGTCGACACGCCGATCACCGCGCTCGGCCGGTTGTCACTGCCGTTGCCGCCCGCCCCGTTGACCTTGCGCTGCCCCTTGACCGACGCGCGCGTTCCTGCCTGACGCCGCTGCATCTTCGTCGCCTCGATCTTGTCTGTGTGTTGTTATGTGGTGGTGGCCTTTCTTCTTGTTTTTCCCGCGCCTCCGACTTTTTCGATGAGGGGGCGGAAATGTGCAGTGTGCGCCACACAAAATGGAATCTTTGGGTCGCACGAAGGTTGCACTTCCTAAATTTACAAAATAGGGTGAAAAATGATCAAAACACGTTTAAACCAACGGAAAGCGGTTTCCTTTCACTGGGCGGTCGGTCACCTTGGTTTCCCGAGCCATTTGCTATCAACCGGACGGACACGCGATGGCGGCGGCGGGCGGCGCGCTGGAGGCGGCGCTAGCGCCCAAGATCCGCGAATACCTGGACGTCTGTGTGTACGACACGGCGCGCTTTCTGGCGGAGCGACTCGTCTCGCACGTACGTCTCTGTATGGCTTCGCATTGTGTCTTGTTCGCCTCAAGACGTGGGTTTGCTGATGTGGTGGCGTTTCCCTCGTAATTACGATGGTTTCTTGTCCTTCACGCGGACAGAACCGGACGGAAGCGAATATTTATTTGCTGGCGACCTGCTACGCGCGTGCGGGGCAGCGGAGTCGCGCGATCGCCGTGCTTGCCGGCGCACGCCGCGCCGAGAACCGCTACTTGCTGGCCTCGTGCTGCTTGGAGCAGGGGAGGCTTACAGAGGCCGAGGACGCGCTATTGGACGGCGATGGAGAGCGAGCCTTCTCTCCAGTAGCGGGAAGCGCTGACGACCGCGATATCCCGCTCGGCGCCGCGGGAATGTACCTGATGGGTCGCATCTGCAAGCGCGCGAACCGCCGCCAGCAGGCGATCGAGTACTTCGTCAAGAGGTGAGCGACCAATGCGTATGGATTCTGGTGTATGCCTCATAGCGTCCGCGTCTTGCTCATTCTGGAGACACGTGCGTGTGTGTATTGGTGACCAGTCTGGAGATGGATCCGTTCCTTTGGTCCGCGTACGAGGCGCTGTGCGACCTAGGCGCGAACGTTGACGCGGCGCGGTACTTTGGACCATCCACGTACTTTCACACTGGTGAGTTGCGCGTCTGCATTGATCTTCGCTCCTCCATTGTGTGAATATCGATGAAGTTACAGTATTGCTGATGACGCTATATACTGTGTACACCAGATTCCACCGAAGATGAGGAGCGCCTTCCAACGTTCAAGGAGACGGAGCATGAGCGAGCGAGCTCGGAGGAGGCGGACAACAATGACGCGGCAGGTGGCGACGGATCGTCAGATGAGTCTTTCTCCACGCCGCGTCCGAGGTCGCTGATGGAGCTGGCGACGCCGCAGATTGAGAACGTGACGACGCGGCCCAAGCCGGGCTCGACAAAGCCCCCTTACCACTTGGCGTTCAAGACCCCGATCGCAGAGCGCTACACCAACGAGGTCGTCAAGAAGCCGCGTGTGGGCGGAGGACTGCTGGCTGGCGTCGCGGCCCCGAACAACAAACCACGAAAAGCATTTCGGCGGCCGCTAGCTGAAAGCGAGGAGAAGACGTGGCGCCACGGACGTTTGTCGTTCTCTTCGACGTTTTCCGACAACTCGCCACAGGTACGCGCTGCCTGCAAGATGACGAATTGTAACAATGACGCTGACCGAACACTGTTATTTCTGTCCCGATGTTTAGCCACAGGAAAATGAGACCGAGATGGCGGATTCATTGTTCACAGCGCGATCGTTCGGTGACGACGATGGGGTTCACAAGTCAAGACGCAGATATGGCGATCGTGAAGAGCGAACACGACACGGCCAACAGGTATCAACGCCTTAGCAGTGGGTGATCGGTGACTTGACTGTTGACTGATTTTTGATCGGTGTTGTTGTAGGAGCTGCGTCGCTTGCTGAGCTCGTTTGGTGCTATTTATCAACGTCTTAGCGCATACCTGTGTCGAGAAGCCCTGGATCTGCTGGAGAGGCTTCCTCACAGCCAGCGGAGGTCAGGGTGGGCGATGCAGCAGACTGGGCGTGCCTACTTTGAGATGGCCGACTATCAGCAGGTGCGTGCATTATTCTGCCAGAACTGGAATGGCTAAAGCCGCGTCTAACGCGCCTATCGTGCTCTTGCTACTCACCACGCAGGCGCACGACGTGTATCGCGCCATGTTTCGCGCTGAGCCTCACCGCATGGAAGGACTGGACCTGTACTCGACGGCGCTGTGGCATATGAAGAAAGAAGTCGAGCTTTCCTATTTGGCGCAGCAGGTCACGGACTTCGATCGGCTCTCGCGTGAGGCCTGGTGTGTCGCGGGCAACTGCTTCAGCCTCCAGAAGGAGCATGACACGGCTCTCACGTTCTTCCAGCGGGTAAGGATAATCTAGTCGTCGCTGCTTTCTCGCTGTTGCTCTCGGTATTGATCTCGTATGGTTATATAGGCCATCCAACTGGACCCGACGTACACGTACGCGTACACACTCGCGGGCCACGAGTACGTGGCCAACGAGGACTTCGACAAGGCCATCAACTGCTACCGACACGCAATCCGCACCGACGCGCGCCACTACAACGCCTGGTACGGTCTTGGCACGATCTACTACCGGCAGGAGAAGTTTGAGTTTGCCGAGTACCACTTTCAGCGCGCGCTCGAAATCAACCCGCGCAGCTCGCTGCTGTACTGCTTCCTCGGGATGGTGCTTCACGCCATGCACCGCTTCGACGACGCGCTCGCGGCGCTCTCGACTGCTGGTGAGCTGCAACCGCTCAACCCGCAGGCTCGGTTCCAACGCGCCAACGTGCTCATCACCCAGCAGCGCTTCGACGAGGTGGGTCTGCTCTGTATGTCATGTCGTCCAAATCCGTGCTGGTCGGCTTCAGAACTGAATGATGTGTTGCTTTGATCCGTGGCAGGCGCTCGCGGAGCTTCGCGTGGTGCGCAACTTTGCACCGCGTGAGTCGTCAGTTCACTTTATGATGGGCCGCGTGGCCAAGCGGCTCGGCCGGCGCGAGGACGCGCTGCGCTACTTCACGACGGCGCTGTACTTCCACCCGAAGGACAACAACCTCATCCGCGCGGCCATCGACAAGATCAACGAGCCCGACTTTGACGACGACGAGCGGCTGTGAGAACCAACGCGGGCTCCAAGATCTTGATCGATGGCGTTGCTTCCCTGGACTTACGTGAGGCGGTGAACGTGCCTTACTTGAAAGGACGGTACTTTGCTCTCTTGCCAGTACAGCTTGCGTTGCATTGGCATTGATACCGACAAGCGTGTGGATGGCGCAAATCGAAATTGGCTCTTTAGACTTTTATTACAGATCATGCATGATGGTAATACTGAAGTACGAGCAAGCGCCAAACAAGTCGCATGGACGAAAGCATCTAATATGAATCGCGCAGCCGCTTTCGCTGCCGAGGTCGTCTTCCTTGACTGGCGACTCGCACGTCGTGGCCCTTTGGGTGGCGATGCCCGATGTCGCCGCCCGAGCCATTCGCTCTATGGGATTAGGCCTTGGCGACCGACATGGACTTCATGAAGTCGAGGTTGATGTCTTCGTCCTCCTCCTCGTCGTCGTCGTCAAAGTTGATGGTGCTCTCGCGGTCCATCGACTCGCGCGGGCTGCTGGTGAAGTTGAACCGCTTCTTCTTGGGCTTGTCCGCCTCGACACCGGCCTCCACCTGCTTGGGCTTGTCCGCCGTCGACTTGGGCACGACAAACGACGAGAAGCCTTCGTCGTCGTCGTCCACCTTCTCTTCGTCGTTGTACTCCAGCTGCTTGGTCGACGTCTTGGCCTTGACCTTGTGCGGCGACGGCGGCAAGGAGGCGGGCGACGCTGGGTCGCTGCTGCTCGAGCCAGTGGACGACACGTTGTCCCGCGCCTTGACCGGCGGCGACGGCAGCGGGTTCTCGACAGGCTGCTGCTGCTTGGGCTTGACGTCGCGCTTGGAGCCCGGGGACTTCTCCGCCGCTCCCTTGGCATGGTGATGGTGGTGCTTCTGGTGGTGGTGCCGCGTCGACGGCTTGGGTTTGTGCGTCTTGACGCGCACCTCGCTCGTGAACTTGCCGTCGCTGTTGACCTGGCGCAGACTCGCGACCGGGTGGTAGTCGGTGAAGTCCTTGACGTTCATGGACTCGCGGATGGTGTCGCGCGCGGCGGACTGCTTGTCGTCGCTCGCGACGGGCGAGTTGGCGGCCTGGCCGTCCATGACGACGAGGCCCTCGGTCAGGAAGTCGCGCACGCCCGTGAAGGCGAAGCCGCTGCACGTGGGGCACTTGGGCGAGGACGTGAACGTGTGCGACGCGAGCAGCGCGACGAAGGCCGTGAGCGCGTTGCGTCGATAGTTGACCACGACGGGCGAGTCGCTCGTGAAGACGTGCTTGCGCGGGAACTCGAAGCGCAGCAGCACCTTCTCGTAGTTGACGCACCCAGGGCACTTCTTGGCCGCACCCGCCAGGTACGCGATCAGCTCAGCGCGCAGCTTGAAGAACTCGGAGAAGCGCCGCGAGACCTCCCACGCCTGCCGCGTCTGCAGGTTCACCATGCGCACGCGGTACTGCACGTGCTTGCCACTCGTCGTGTCCACCGACGGGATCGTCAGGCGCACCAGGCAGTTCTCGTCCACGCGGCCCTGCACGCCGTTGCGCGAGTAGCTGAACCGCTCCGTCATGGCCGGCGAATAAGGGATCTGCTGTTACTGCGCCGCTTCTTGTTCGACCGCCGCCGCCGCCTTTCTTGTTTGGATGCGAGACGTGCGTTTGACCGGGGGGATCCGCGAATGGACCTGGCGATGCTGACTGTACAGTATCGCGTGCGGTCGGCGCCGGCGCGTCCGGCTCCTATCGTCATCCTCGCAACGGATCGCTGGCGTAAAACAGGCGGCGAGCGACAATATAAGACGGGTGGCGTGGATCCACACAACAAGACGTTGCGTACTGGCCTAGCTGGCGCGCTGGCTGCGTGTGTGTTTTCATCCAGCACGGCGGCGACCATAGTGAGGTCAAGTGATAGCAAATGGTGAAGAGGACGACGCTTGATCGCCTTGTCGGAAGCACGCAAGTTCAGACGCGAGGTACATGCTTCTGTGGCCAACTGGAGGCTGCAGCCACCGAACGAGTCACCAGACACGCAGGATAGCGAGAATGGAGCGCGAGGATTGGATAAAATGCGGAAAGCACAAGGTCCGCCCCCCTGGACAGAAAACCCTCGCCCTGTGCTGGCGATGAGAGAAGAGGCGGACCAAGCAGACAAGACGAAGGAGCCAGGTGCTGGGATTTTTTTTATGATTTCCGATCGATTTTTTTCGATTTTTTCGGGTTCTGGGTCAGTTTAGCGTCTCCTTGGGTGGTTCCACTGGTGCACAGCATTTATAATACCCTACTGTATGAACCTGGCCCAAGCTCCGCCCAACGGTCGTCGGATTCTGTGAGAATCCACGCAACTTCGCGGAATCCCAGAGCGCACAATGCTCGGCGTCCGTTGCGGTCCTCGTCCTGGTCGCGTCGTGCTCGCTCTCTACCTAGCCGGTTCTCTACGAATACTGTCCAACGATGAGCTCGTGGCGCCTTGCCGCGACCATTGCACAATGCCTGGAGTGTGTGCTGCTATGTCATGCATAAAGTCTGCGTCGTGGAGTCTTAGTGCAGGGGGCGGCGAGTCCGAACGAGCGAATTACTAACGTCAGCAGACGGAATATCGGTCGATCCTACGCGCCCGCGAAGAGGTCCGACACAGATTGAAGTTGCATTTCATTCCATGGATTGTCCCAGAGGCCGAGTGCACGAGCCTGTTGTACAGTTCAGAACGCAAGCTCTTGTAGACCACGACCAACTACATCGGTCGCCTCCGTGTTACGGAACTGTACACGCGTCGTTGGTGTGATGCAGCTCGGGACTCTGCGCAGATTATTAGCGAGCACCCACCCACACGCTGGCGCCGACCGCTATCGGCGGATAACAACCTACAGGCTAGGGGTCATTGACTGATGCAGGCTCTTGAATGTGTCTGCGTTGCATCACGAAATCTCCTGGACAAATCGCAAGGTCACCGCATCAACACGTCACCGCAATGACCGTTGAGACCGACGCTCTCCCGGCTTGGTGTCCTTCCAGGCGTGTACTGTACTGTTCTGTAGGGCACAGTCTGTATAGGAATAAGATGTCGGACTGCGGTACAATTGATGCAGGCCACTTCGTTCAAAACACGAAACGGCAAATCGGAAGTTGGCGCGGCGCTTGGTGGTGTACAGTAGCCCATCCTTACCTTACAGTGATGTACAGTACCGTACAGTATTCGTCAGCTTACTACAGTTCTGTACGATTGGCCTGTCTTCGCGGAATGCTGATCGCTGGATGCTGTGGGATCCTGGCATGGTCCCACAGCATCCAGGATCATCCTGTGCCCAATGCGTGTGCGCCCCGTCCCGCCCTTGGCAGAGTGAGGTGGATACACGATGTACTAATTTATACTGTACAGAGGCATACGGAGACGTGGCAAGGTTTGCGGCCAGGCTTCCTGTCGACCCCCATCTTGTCAGCTTGAGTGGTCAATTCCTTCCTCGTCGAAGGGGTCAGCCAAACCCGATGTTTGAACTTGCCACAGCGCATTCACTCCTGCAATGCTTCTTCAATCTGTCGTTCCAGAATGCCGCAAAATTTCGCAACCCTACTATATCAATATGTTTGGTTTTACACAATTTGTTTTGACCATGCCAAAGCCTAACATATTGTCCTTGGATTATAAATCCATATGCACTTATTTAAGTTATCGAACAGGGTGTGTCGCGACTTTGCAATCAGAAATTTACAAATGTAGCCAAAAATGCGCGATGCTGCTCCCGCCAGTTTTGACTTCCCAGTAGTCATGCAAGGGGCGCAAGAGAGAAAAGAGAGTGCCTGGAAAGTACCTCACGTGCGTTTGTGCGGCCGCAACCGACTCCATTGGGGAATTCGAACTGCACGACCGACCGATCGACCGCCGGCGACGCCTTGGACGGTTCCCAGGGGCCGATCGCCACCTAGGACAGATATACACACTCACCAGCTCACGTCTTTAGGGCGTACCGCCGCTTGATTGGCGAGATGAGGGAGTCGTTCGACCATTTGCCGCGCATGAGCATGGGCCAGGTGAACATGGCGGGCGACAAGGACCGGCAGCTGCGCATTTGGCTGCTGTCAGCGAGCACGTACCAGGGCGCGACGGTGTACCGCCTCGCGGGCCGCTTCACGGCCAACGGACAGACGTGGGAGGTCCACCGCCGGTACTCGGAGTTCCTGGCGCTGCGCGACAAGCTCATCAAGTTCCTGTCGACGTCGCCCGACACGTGCCCCGGCTGCGAGCACTATCTGCACGCGCTCAAGCTGTTTGCGTTCCCGAAGAAGCACTTGTTTGCGTCGCGCACGTCGCCGGTCGTCAACTACCGCGTCAAGGCGCTGCGCGCGTTCGTCAACCTGCTGGCGTCCTGGACGTTCTCGGACTCGCCCAAGTGCCCCACGTGCGGCGGCTACGCGTTCGACATTGTGCGCAACTTCTTTGTCGACACGGCGACGCCCCTGTCGGGCTCGGACATCGAGTACATTCGGGAGTCGATGGTTGTCGAGACGTTTGCGAACAATGGCGAGCGCGCGTCGGGCCTGACGCGCCGCAATAGTTGGATCCCGGCCTCGGCCTCGACGACGTTGCAAGCGCAGCACATGAGCCAGTCCCAGCGGGGGAGCCAATCGCAGCGGGGAAGTCTGATGAAGCAGCAAAGCATGCCGGTGAGCTCCAGCCAGTCGCAGCGGCAAAGCCTCAGCCAGTCGCAGCGCGCCAGCATGCCGATGCGCGAGTCGATGGGTCGCGTTCCTGGTCGCCACGCGCCCCCACCGCCGCGACCGGACCCGCGCACGAACGCGCTGAACGACGCGGCCTATGAGGTGTTCAATGACTACTTGCCGGAGCGCCCGTCTCACATGAAGAAGGCCGGTCACAAGAACACGGACGCGGCGGCCGACACGACCAAGTTCTCGGCGCTGTCGCTTGCTGACGAGGAGAGGCTTCGCAAGAAGCAGCAAGAGAAGGCGGCGGCGCCGTCGATCACGAGCAGCTCGGCGTCGGGCCAGTTCCACATGTACCCTGACAAGCCACGACAGGACTACAGTCATGGCAGCAGCAACACGTCGGCGAGCCGATCGGACTATCGCCAGAAGCCGCAGAGCTCGCTGCGAGACTCGCGCGCGCACGCTCCTCTTGCTCGGAGTGGCAGTGCGCGACCGGCGGCCGACGGCAGCTCGCAACACGGAGGGCAGCGCAAGCAGAAGGTCATGTTTGACAGCTTCATCTCGGAGAGCTCGACGTCGAGCGCCGGAATGGGCACCGAGCCGGTGTTTGTGCATGGCGACGAGCTGCGTCGGTACGGCATTGCGTCGTCGGACGACGAGGGTAAGTTTGACACGTCGGAGGACGAGATTGACATCACTGGAGTCGCGCATGCGTCTCCCCCGCGCTCCCGCCGCAAGACGAGCAGTGGCGAGAACCTGTGGCAGCCGTGGGAGCTGGCCAAGGTGGCGTAAGCGCTTTCCGATTGGATTGGCGTTGCATATCGTTGAAAAGAGGAGCGGTGTTCCTAGTTTTCAGCAGAGATTTGCTCCATCCCAGACCGCTCGCGCTGCTGCCGGGCGTAGTGGCAGCGCGGCGCAGGGATACACTGGCGGTGAGAAAGCTCACGGCCGCTAAGTATCAAGTTGTGCATTGCAGCACGAGGCTCGCTGGTTCGGTTTGAACTTGTTGTGACATCTTGTGAGCGGCGCGTCCTACGCTACAGTACCTACACTCAAGCCCACAGCTCACCGCGATACTGTACTGTACAGTAGCCAAGCACACATATCCTGTACACAGAGGCATCGGCGCCTGGCACCCATGATGACGCGAAGATATTGAAGAAGGGGACCCAGGCACGCCAGCGGTCGGCTGCGGTTCATATCGAACCGAGCCAAGGCCACGAACCCAAGTCCATCATGGGCAACGCCGGCCCTTCCACCCATCGGGCAAGTAAAACTCAGCCGTCCGCGCCCTTCACACCCGCCGTCATCACCCGACCGAGTGAATTGGGGAGGCCGTCAAGCAGGGAACGCAGTCGGGAACGAAGGGCGCCCGCTGGCCCTTTCTGATAACCCTCCGGCCGCTTTCGACGCGATCCATGACCGGCGAGCGGGCGGACACGATCCGTGGCGTCACCCATCGCCCGCCCGCGTGTCCTTTGCCCAATGGAAAGAACTGACTGGCGCGGGTCGGCCTTGAAACATGCCTGCCACACGCAGCCCAACCCGCGTCCATTTTTCGGCCATGCCTCCTCGTTTTCACTTCGAGTTTGTATGGGAAAGTTCACCATCTGCTTCATTTTATGATCGATCGATCACCGTTGCTAAACGACAGTAAAACCCGGGTCGGGTTGAGCCGGGTTTACTCTTTATTACACTTTTGCTTTGGATAATAACGGTTGTTCACGATCGGACCCGCCCGAATCATGAGGTTGCCGTTCGGATTTCTGGTTGTTTTTGGATGTTTTGGGTATAATATGTTTTGCCCGTATTTTTATTGGGAGCAGTTCTATGGGCTTGCTTTCCTTTCCATGCCCGGCCGGGCGGGTCGGGGAGGGGTGTCCCTATAAAAAGCGACCAGCTTTTCCGTCGCTGGCCCTCTCTTCTTCTTCTTCTTCTCGCCCCCCTCCCATCCGCCGGCCGTCCCAACAACAACAACAGCCAAAGCACAAGCCAAAAGGCTCTGGGGAAGACTACAAGAGAACGCGGTATAGCGAAACCCAGTGAACGAAAGTACCGCCCACCTCGACCGACCGGATCGGGACCGACGGACTGATCCAGCGGCGGCGCGACGAACACAGCGCTCCCCCCTCCCTGTTCCATCGACTCCATCGCATCGCGTCGACCGGCGCCCGCGCCCCGCCATCCTCCAACGCGTCGCCGTGTTCCTCCTCCCCGCCCCGGCCGCGCGCGTCTTAATATAACCCGCCCGCCTCCGCCCCGCTCGCCCGCCGTCGCTTCCGGCTGATCGCTCGATGCCCGAGTCGCGCCAAGCAGCTCTGTCACGTAAGTCTGAACGTCGTGGTGGCGTGAGCGAAGATCGCTCTATGGAGAGGTTGGAGCCGCCGACTCACCCGTCGGCCGGCCGCGAGGCTTATCTAACGTCCGTTTTCGACTCTTATTTGCGCAGTCATAATCGCGTAAGCTCTCCGTTTCGACTCGACAGCGGTATCGGGATAAGAGGTACGCGGCCTCGTCCACTTTCTTATTGAGCGTCTTTATTGGGAGCTCCTCGCGCATGAACTTAATTCTTGTTCTCCTGATGCATACGCTGTCGAAACCTGCGCCGACATACAAGTGCCGGGATATATGGACGCGAAGGGGAGTGATGTCACGCGCGCGTCGACCGGGAAGGCCGAGGGGTCGTGGTGGCGCTGGACGCACGGCAAGAGCGGCAGCATCTCGTCGTCGTCGGATGGCGTTCCCAAGCCCGCAAATTCCCCGTCGAGTCAATTCTCGGGTGCTGGCGTAGCCGCCAGTAGCGGAAGCGGCGGCGGCGCAGCGGTGGCGGCGAATTTTCACGGCCACGGCGAGTTCGTTCCGTCCGGCGCCGGCAGCAAAAACAATAGTAGTATTAATCATAGCTTTAGTTGTAGTAGCGTGAGCCACTCCGCCTCCCCGTCGGAGAAGATGCGCTGGCAGAAGCGCGCCACCCGCGCCGCGACCTCGGGCCCAGTGAGAGAGGAACCAGCGGCGCCTGCGATGTCTTTCCGAGACACGTGGGCTCCCATGCTAGCCTCGACCTCGTCAATCGCCGCATCTTCGTCGGGATCGCCCAAGTTTTTCTCCTCTTTCTCGCCGCGAGCTTCGTCGCGCCGTGGAGCTGCTTCCGCCAAGAAGAAAGCGGCCATTTCATCATCAAGAAGCGCCATCAGCTCGAGACCCGTCGCAGCCAAGAAGTCACCGGCCTTTGGGTCTTCGGATCTGACCTCGCACTCGGAGATCGCGTGGTCAACGGGGCCGACGAGCAAGCGGAAGGTGACCAGGAAGGAGAAGAAGGGTGGTAGAGTGACCGGTTCGCTGCCGAGCTCGCGTGCCAGCATGCATGGCTCGCGCTCGTATCGCCCTTCTCTGCCCGAGTTCGATGAAGACGCGAGCGTGTTCGCGAACGCCCAAGTGAAGGCGAGCCGCAAAAGTGCCAGCCCCAGCGATCGGTCGCGTTCCTCCGACTTGCTCCTCTCATCGGGTGGTGTGTTCTTCAAGCCGAGCATTGGAGCTGCGCCGCCCGCGTCAGTGGCGTCGACCGCGTCGTCGAGTTCCTCGCTCTCGCCGTTTGGGACGTCGCCGTTCTCCTCGTCTAGTCGTTCGGATCCGGTCGTGGACTGCGCACGTGCCGTCTTGCAGGATTGCATTCGGCAACGACATATGGAGTACAACAATGCTCGGAAGCGCGCGATCGAAGGGTGCGACGCGCTCGAGTCAAAGGGCAGCGGGTGGCACTACGCAACGATGTCGAAGACCAGCGACTGGTCGATGATGAGCTCGGGGTCAAGGTGGGAAGTTGCCTTTGCTGTTTTGTACTTGCTGACTGCCTATCCATCTCACGTGCTATTGATTCTGACAGCAGTAGCAGTGACGAGGAACTGTCTTCGCTGGACCGCTCCTTCACCTGGTATGTGTCATTCGCCCTGGTCGCTCGGATATCTTCTCGGGATGTGGCACTCACTTTTTTTTTTGTTCCATTGCTTCCTGTGATCATAGTGACGACAAGAATGACCACAACTCCTGTGAGAGCAAAGTGTCGAGCGAAGAGTACCTCCGCCAACTGATGTTGCAAGGCTGCGCGCTGAGTAGCAGCCCCGAGCTGGAGTGTTTCAGCCCGCTGTACGAAGAAAAGTGAGTGTTCTCACTGATGTTGAAGCTTCAGCGTCCACTAGCAAGCAGGCTCTGACCTTGTCGTTGCGTCCGCAGGGGACTTCCCGTGGAGATCCGCTACCAGCTGCCGATTGCGCTCGGTACGGCGAACGAGACGGACAAGCAGTGCACGATTTGCCAGATCCGCTACGGCATCGGCGACCACATTGTGACGTTGCCCTGCCAGCATTTCTTCCAGTACGTCCCTGCTATTTGCTTTGATTTTTATGGCTGTAGCGTTCTAACGGGCGTCATGTCGGCATTTACTTGCTGTACAGTGCCTGCTGCGTCGACAAGTGGTTGTGGAACCATACGTCGTGCCCTTTGTGCCGGATGGAGGTGTCGCTGGAAACAGAGCCAGAAACAGCGTCGGTCAAGTCGCACAAGTTCAACGAGTGCTCGGAGACTGACCAGAACCGCCTACGCCGCCAGATGAGATCGACGTCGCACACCGCCGGCTTTCGACCCGTCATCCCAGGTACAATGCCGCCTCCTTGTCCGTTTGCGCGAGGTTGGGATGGGATTCGCTCTGACTCGCGTGGGTGCGTGTCTTGCAGTGGAAGAAGAGATCGCCGAGCTGGAGAGCTCGATCACTACGATGAACATTGACGAAGAAGACAGCTCGAGCGACGAACAAGAAGAGTACCTCGTGTGGTACGTCCCAGTTCGAGACTCCGTCTTCGGATCCTTGAGACAGAGTGTCTGATGCCGCTGTGCCTGTATCTGAGCAGCCCGACACCGCAGCGGCCATGCGCAGACTAGGTAGCCGGTTATTGAGCCCGAGTTCGCGCGGTCGCTCCCCTGAGTGGTTGAGCTGGCCGATGCAGGTTGCTGATGCGCACCTTCCAAGAGTGCCAGCTCTGGGCTCGTCCTGATCGGTGGTGCGGCTCGCGTGGCATATCCTATGGGTCGATGAGCAAAAGAGCGTCTGGTGTCGAACTGGTAGCATCGCAGTCGCGACGTGGCGCGGCGTTGGCAGCCGTCCCTTGCCCCCCTTGGTACTCGATTATGTAGTTGTATCGCGTCGCGCTGGCATTGCTGGATCGTCTTTTTGGTTCCGCTTTCGGGTGTCCGTATTCCCACAGCACAGGAATGGAGCTAGCTGCCTTGGCTCACTTGGTGCAGCAGTCTTATACAAAACAGAAAACGAAACAAAACATGAATCGGAAATGGATCACACACATCACAGCGAGCCCCACAAGTTGGTGATGCTCGATCCGCATTGGGCAACTGATGGGCACGAGGAAGCGGCAAGCGCCGCGCCTCCTCGTACATGCCGAGTGATCTGCTCAGCACTTCAGAACACAGTTATTGCTAGTATAGCTTTCCCATTATATTTTATTATCTATTCCGTAACCAATAATTGACGCGGCGACGGATTCTTCCATATTTGAAATATATTCAATACCAAAGAGTGGAAAGCGTTATTATAGATAATGAACGTGCGAAATATGTAATAAATGGCGAACGCGAAACCGCCGGCTGACAAAACCCGCAAAGCACAACGGAGCGAGCCAAACGAACGATACGGTGCTGATTCCACTGCGGCGCTTGCTTCGGCTTCGTTCCCCAGCTCCCCCTCCCCCCCTCCTTCCCCCCAGCGCCTCGTCGGCGTCCTTCGTACGTCTGCGACTGCCCCGCCGCCTGTTGCTGCCTCCGTCCGACCGGAAGGGAAGCTGCGAGCGATGAACGCAGGCGATCCGGACGACGACGCGGCCATGGCCTACTTTCTGCCCAACGGCATCGCCGACGACTCCCCGCCGAAGCCCACGTAAGCGCTGCATCTCCTTGCTGATACATGTGTAACCCCACGGCTGGACAAACGCTCACCACCGCCTTGATACCTTCCTGCGTCCTGCCGACAGTCGCTTCGCCACGTCGTCGTCGTCCTCGGGCTTCGGGCCGATCGGGACGCCGTCCGCGTCCTCCTCCTCCTCGTCCTTCTTCGGCTCCGGGATGAACAGCGGAAGCTCCTCGCCCGCTGTGCAGGAGTTCGCGGCGCCGTCGCTGCTGCGGCCTTCGGTGCTGGAGCACTCGTCGTTCCGGTCCACGGACTCGTCCTCGACCGGCTCCCCGCACCAAGGGAACTACTTGCTGTCGGATCTTGGCGGGGAGATCCACGAGCCTGGACGAGGATCCAGCGCGCTGGAGTTTGGCGATCGAGCAGCGCCTGGCGTTGGCGATGCCGCGGCGTCTAGAGTTGGCTTTGGGTACCCCGGCTCTCTACGCTCCCCGTCGTCGCGCATGTTTGACCGCGGCCAAGATGCCGCGCGCAGCCTGGCGTTTCCTCGCCCACGCAACTACAGCGGGACCCCGCGGTCGATCGGCGGGCTCGTCCACGATCAAGATGTCGACGCGGCAAGCGACCAAGCGCGGCCGATGCGGACGTCGTCGAGCTCCTTCGACATGGGCACGGTCGTCACAACGACCGGGCTGCTGTACTCGGGCGACAGCTCCAGCGCGTCGTCGGGTCTTTCAGCCGCACCGTTTCTCGGCCATTCGTCAGAAGACCCCTTCTTTGGGAGTGCTCCGATCAGCAATTGGCCGCCTCATACCGCCAGCTCGAACCAGCCCAGGAAGAAGGTCTTGTCGACACCTCCAGGGCTCAGCCCGCCCGGTCTTGGTCGTCTGGACAGCCCTCTCTCGCAGCTGACGGCTGAGAGTGACACTATCGGCGGGGTGCCTGGTGGTCGAGGGTCACAATTCGACGCGAAGATGGACTCGTCGTCTGCGTTCGATCCGTTCAAAAGCACCAGCATTGGAGGCTCGATTGGTCCATTTGGCGGCGCAGATTCGAGGCCACTGGGCGGCAACAGCGGCCGCATTGGCTCGCATCTGTCACGCCTGAACCTTTCGTCGGACACGTTTGCCGTCACGTCCCCGCAGCGGCGTCAGGAGGCCTCGCTAGTTCATGGCGGCGTGTCAAACCGCGACTTGGCGGAACTCAACACGCAGTCGGTCAAGATGGACGATCTGGCGCCCACAAGCGACATGCCGAGTGACTCGTCGCCCACGCGATCTCCGTGGCAAGACACTTCTTCTGCTCGGCGCATAGAAGTCCAGGCCAAGCCCAAGACTGGTAGAAGCGCTCAGCAGCCCGCTCGCGAGCGAAGGCGAACGGAAACGAGTCTGGGGATCCGCGGTAGCTCCCCGTTGCCGTTAGCTACCAACACTGCCAACTCGCCACTTCGTGTTCAGACTTCGGTGGATCAGCGACCTTCGGCGGCGTCCCCTTCGCCTTCCCAGGGCAGCTCGTCGTCGGACGTTGCCGCTCCGAGTGGTGAGACGCAGCCGGCGGAAAGCTCGTCTGCTAGCAAAGGCCGCAGGCGTCATCATGCCAGCGGCGCTACTCCCAAATCGTCGTCGTATGCTGTTGTTGTGGGTGGTGCGGCTGCAGGGTCTGTCGCTACTGTTAGTGGCGCTGACTCGCGAAAGAAGGCACACGAGCCAGATAGTAGCAATGAGTCGGCACTGCGCTCGGCCACAGCTGAAACAAGCGAGTTTCCGCCAGCCAAATCGACTGCTGCGCGCGATGGAGCCAAGGCTAAGCGCAAAGACCCCGTCGGCGAAAGTAAGAGCGGCAGTAAAGCCCAGCCTTCCAAGAAGAATGCTGCCCGAGGAGCGGCCGACAAGGGCGCTAGCGCGGCGTCGTCGTCGTCCACAACCGCTACGGCCACTGCTGCTGTGTCGCGCCGCCAAGTGTATCGTGAGAAGCAAAAGGTCAGCGCGAAGGACGTCGAGAAGGCGGCTGTCGAAGGTAGTCAAACTGGCGGTTCGAGTGCTGGCTCTCCTGACGTGAAGCTGTACCCTGCCAAGGAGTTGAAGACCTCCACTGACGAGCCCAAACCCGAAGCGAAATCGCGACGCCGACGCCAGAGGGACACCAAGGAGTTGAAGCAGTCGGATAGCATGTCGCCTTCAAAATCAACCAGCGAGCCAGCCGAAGGAAACCCCAACGCTTCGTCTCCGCCAGTTCGTAGCGAGGCGAGCAAGAAGGCTAGCGAACCCGCAGTCAGCGCGGAAACCGTGGCGACATCATTTGCGGACGTGGTTGCTTCCAACAAGAAACAGCAGAAGACGACCAAGAAGGAAGCCAGCACAGAGACACCGTCGGAGCTATCGGCGAGCAGGACGACAGCGACGAGCACGATCGAAGCAAGTGGAGTGGCTAGCAAAGCTGTCAAGACGCCGCCCGTGGACGAGTCGCTGGCCCAGAACCTAGCGCTGGATACGCCATCCGTGTCTCATTTGGAGCCTACGGAGAACAAGGAAACCTCCCCAGATACGCTGCCTCAGCAGCAGAAGGTGGACATTGCGGCCGGCGTCACGGTAGAACAAGAAGAAAGCAGCAATGCTGTGAGCAACGATGGCTCGAGCTCCGACATTGACAAAACTCAGCTGTCCACGGATGATGAGTTCGAAGTGGTTCCTCGCCACCATCGTGATGGTACGACGTCAGCGGACGAGTCGTCCGCCCCAGCGCCTGCTGCGCACACGTCCAGCTCCCACGAGACGAAGCGAGCGGACAGAGCGAGCAAGAAGAGCGCGGTCAAGGACAAAGACCACCGCAAAGAGAAGCAGAAAAAGGAGAAGACTGACCGCAAGAAATCGAGCAAGCACAAGAAGGACAAGCGCTCGCCACCGACAGCCGGGAGCAGCAACAACACCGACGGCGCGCAGCCGGATGACCCGCTGGCGACGCTTCCAAGCGACCTGGGTACCAGTAATGCGCCCAGCATGTCGACTCGTGCTCTCGCCGCAGTGAAGACTGCCGCTGTATGGACCGGAACGACCGCCGTAGCTGCGGTTGTGGCGGCGCTGGCGCTGTGGAAGCAGTTTGTCGAGCGCGCGAACCTCAAGGGCGGCCTGGCGACGGCGTTCTCGTACGTCGAGTCGGTGCTCGCCGTGGTGTTTAGCGTCGTGCTTCTACTGGCGCTGCACGGCGCGTCGTGGTTCATCCGTGTCCACCGCGTCGCGTTCCGCGCGCTGCTGTCGCACCGCCACATTGGCTTTTGCTTCGCGTTCCTGTATGGGTTTCCCGCGCTCGTGCACCATATCTTCCCGTGGGCTCCGCCGTGGGCGCCCGTGTGCCTCTGGTACGCGTTCCTCGTCCAGCTCTTCTGCACGAACGGGCCGACGGCCATGATGACGACGTTCCGCATCATCTTGCCGCTCGTGTTTCTCGTCGAAGGCATCTCGCACCACAGCTTCTTGCTGGACCTGAACGGTAACATTTTGCGTGGTGACGTCACATTACCATCAATATGCCGAGTACTAACGTTGTCCCGGTGATTGATCCTCTGATGCAGGTGCCGAGCTTCTGCTTACCTCGTTCATCCTGTCGGCGGTGAAGACGAGCAACCTCTGTAGTCCCATCTTCTTCCTGTCCTTGGCGGCTCAGGTACGTTTTGCTGCGCTTCCGTGCCCAGTGTTGGGAGTTAAGCTAACGGAGGTGTTACCTTGTCTGTCTAGTGTCTGCTGGCGGTGTTCCTCGGGTCGGAGCTCGTCGTGCAGTGGGTCCAACTCGCGGTGGCGCTGTACTCGTTGCACCTCATGGCGTCGACCGAGGAATGGGTGCGTCCATCACGACTGCGAGCATGTCCACCCGTCAGTCTGATTCCTAACACTTTGTCCCCCCGTTCGTTGACTTCCATTCAGGTCGGTCTTGGAGACGACGACGACGACTTGGCGTACCACCAGCAGCAGCAACAGCACCACTCCTCGTCGGGGAACCACTCGATCGCGGACTACAACCACCACCCGGCCCCGTCGAGCGCCGTGTCCATCCAGAAGACCAAGCGCCTCGACCGCCGCGCGCTCGCGTACGTGCGCGGCCGCAAACTGCGGTAAGCGTTGTGCTTGCGACGTGGAAACACCGATATTATGCGATTCGAAGGGCAGTCATGAGCGCATTCGGCGGTGTCGAGTATGTACATGCATTTTTGAATGGGTCTATCTCTATGTGCGCGCTTGTGCAACTCTTTCCGCGGCTTACTCGTCGACGTCCGACCCGACCAGCTCCTCCCATCCATGCTCGTCGTCTTCTCCGTCATCCTCGTCTTCATCTTCGCTCTCGTCGGCCTCGTCCAGGACGAACCGGCTGCGGCGACGCTGACGCTGGTCCGGCCCATACCGGATCGCGGCTTCGCGCTCCTCCTCCGAGTCCGTCTCGCCCTCGTACTCCTCCTCCTCCTCGTCTTCATCCTCCTCGTCCGACAGGATCTCTCCCAGCGCGGCCTCCGAGTCGTCGTCGTCCTCGTCGTCGTCTTCGCTGCCGTCCGAGTGCTTCTCGTCCCCTTCGTCTTCGCTGGCGATGAGCCCGATGAGGTTCCCGTCTTCGTCCGCGTCCGCGTGGGCCATGCGGCTGGGGAAGTCGAGGAGCCCCTTGAGCTGCGGCATGTACCGCAAGATCTCGTCCTGGTCGCCCTCGAGGTCGTCGAACACGCTCGTGAGCAGGACGTGCTGCACGAGCGACGCCGCGCGCTCTGGCTGCCAGTGCCGGCACAGGCGGCGGAAGATCGCGCCCACGTCGCGCACGGTCGACAGGCTCTCGAGCAGCGGCATGAGAAACTCGCAGATCCCACGTGTCGACGGGTCCGCCAGCGAGCTGACCTTCCGTGCCAGCGCGTCGGCCACCGCTGGGTCCTTGGCGCGCAAGTAGTGGTTCTCGATCGCGGACGCCACCTTGTTCACGAACACCTCGGGCTTGCCCGAGCCGTGGTCAAAGATGCCCAGCAACTGTTTGCTCGACAGCGTCACGTCCAGCCCGTCCAAGAACTCGGCGCTGACAAGCTCGGCGCAGTAGTGGCGCAGGAACTTGGCCGTCGCGTCCGTCTGCCGCGCCCACCCGAGCGCCGAGAAGAGCCGCACGAGCCGCCCGACCTCGGGCAGCTCCCACTTCTCCCGCGCGGCCTCGTCGATGAGTGCCGAGAAGAGCTGTCGCTGGTATTGAGGACCAGAACGAGCATCATTGTCATCGCCGTCATCACCCGACGACGACGACGATTCGTCCGCGACTTCGTCCTCGCTGAAGTCGCTCAACTCGCTCAACTCGCTGGTTTCATGCTTTGCATCTGTGCGCTTGGCTCGGCCAGGACGTCCACTGTCGCTGTCGCTGTCACTATCGTCGCTCAAGTCCGAGACGACGGCGTTCTTTGGCTTGAGAGTGTGGATTGGTCGGCGGGCTTGGGCACTAATCGAGCTGGACGAAGTGTTAACAGGCTTCGCAAGCTTCTCAACACTCTTGGCTGCTGCCTTCACTGTCGTCGGTACTGGCGTCGTCGTCTTCTGTTGCCTCTGTTGGTTGCTTGGAGGCGCCTTCTTTTTCTGCTGCGTCTGCTGTTCAATTGGGTTCTCGGACACATGCGGCTTGGCGTTGCGGTGTTCAGTAGGTGCAGCTGCGACGCCTCCACTTGCTGGTTTCCCCTCCTCCTTGATCGTGTTGGCACTCGCATTTGTCTTTGGCGTCGGTGCCATGAGCGTCGTGGGCGTAACGTGGGTGTTTTCCTGCTTCAATCCCTGTTGCTGCGGGAGTTGTTTCTTCTTCGCCTGGCTCTGCTTTCGTTTCCTGGTCGCTTTCGGCGAGTTCAGTGTCGATGCTGTTGAAGCACCTGCTGCGGGAGCAGTCGAAGCAGCGGCGGTCGCATCGCCTTCACTGGTATTATCTTTCTTGGTAGGCTGTGGCGCGGGTACTTGCGCCGCCCCCGCGTTCTTCAGCTTCTTCGTTCGGGGCTGCATCTCAGCCACTACTTCTGCAGCTTCTTGGACTGTCTTCACGTCGGCCTCGCTGCCAGCCGTGGCTTCATCACACGCGCTAGTTACTGATGCTGTAGCCTCGCCTGTACTGTGCGATTCACCGCCCTCCGTCTCCGCTTTCCTCTTCTTATGCTTCTTCTTCTTCTTCTTGTCCGAACCCGCCGCCTTGGCCCTCGATACGCTCATGGAAGCCGTGAACGCTGTCTTCTTCGCGCGTTTGGCATTCTCCGCCTTCATCTTCTCCTGCACGCTCTTCATCACGTCCGCCAGCGGGTCTGCGTCCTCCTGGAACGGCTTGGCGGCCGGGTCGTTGAAGGCTGGCACGACCGCCGACGCCTTCGGCTTCGTGACGCTCGCCAGCCCGATCGTTGCTCCCTTGCCCTTCGTCAATTGCTCGCCATTCGGCACGTGTTGCTGCTGCTGCTTCTTCTTCTGCTTCTTGGTCAGATCCCGATCGACAGTGGGCGCCTTTTGAACCGCTGCTGCAGTACCGACCCGCGGCGTCAGCTGCCCAGGGATCTGCACCATCTTGGAGCGCTCTGCCTGCGTGTCGTCCTTGCTCTTGTCCTTGCTCTTGCCCTTCTTCTTGCAGCTCTTCTTGCTACTAGAGACCGCGAACTTGACGGTTGGCACGGCAGTGTCCTCTTCAGCAGCGTCCTCCACGAGCCGCTGCTTCTTGCGCGCCTTGCTCTTCTTGCCCGCTTTCCACTGCACCGGCGGGATCGCGTCGCCCGCGCCGCCGCTCGCAGCCACCAAGGGCGCCGATTCCTCAGGCTTGAGGTCGAACATGCGCTCGCGGAACGCCTGCAGGCGCTTCAGCGGGTCCTCGGTATCCCCCTCGAGCTGGAAACTCGCCGCGCGCGCGCGCTTGCCAACCTTCTTGCCCATGTTCGCCGCTGGCCGCCAGACGAATGATCACCAGCGCACAAGGCTGCAAGTTGACCACTGTCGGTAATTATAGGTTCACCTAAATCGAGGTTTTCAGCCAATCACCACTCGATCCGTTAAGTTCGCACGCAGTCTACGTGTACTACTCATGTGTATACCACTATACACGTAGGTTACACGGAGGGTAAACCCTTGATGTAACTTACCCGAAGCATGGCAACGACCAGCAAGTGCATCGGCGCATTGCTGCTCGCACTTGCGGCGACCGCGGGCGCGGCGCTGCACTATTACTCGCGTTACCACCACCACGATGTCGGTGCTGAGAGCGCTCCATCGGATGCCATGGCCGAATCGAAGCGGCAGCAGTCGCGCAAGCAGGAGAAGTGCGCGGCGCGCATTGCCAGTCGCCGCGCGAGCAAGGACGCGCGTCTTGACGCCGCCAGGACCGCGCGCTCGCGGCAGGTAGCACAGCTGCGCCTGGAGATGAGCGACGCACAGAGGCGGGAAGACATGGAGCGCGTCAAGATGCGCCGCGTCGAGCAATACGTGCGTTTACGTGTCAACCAGCGTATGAGTATCTGGTTGTGCGACTGACGCGCCTGTGGCACGCCGAACACAGCAAAAGCTCGAGGGCGCCATGCTCCACGGCGTGCGCGTCGTCGTCGACCTGTCGTTCCTGGAGACGCAGAAGCCGAGAGTATGTCGACGCAGACCCTCTATCATGCTGGAAGCGTACTCTGATAATGCACTGATCGGCTGCGGTTCATGCACCAGGAGCGGCAAAGCGTGTTCAAGCAGCTCGGGTGCTTCTACGGCTACCTCAAGCAGTGCGCACTAGACGCACCGCTCTCCTTGCGTGTGGCTTCCTGCGGCACTGCCGAGGTCGCAGCGCTGTGCCGACAGCACGGACTCGCGAGCTGGAAGGTGGAGGGTCTGTCGACTGGCAGGAGCGGTACTCAACCGACCCGACTAACGGCTGCATGGTCACCAGGTCTGGCGTCATGACGCGCCTGTCGAGAGCGTATACAGCGCCGAAGAACTCGTCTTCCTGTCGCCGGACGCCGAAGAAGTGCTGGAGGAGCTGGACCCGTCGCGCGTCTACGTTGTCGGAGCGATTGCCGACCGCACTGTCCGCAAGGTCGGCCGCTGCGTTCAAGGGCGACTCCCACGCAACCCAGTCGCTGACCGTGTCATGTGTCCATCCTTCCACACAAACGCTAGGGCGAGACGGCAGCGAGGGCGACGAGCAAACGCCTGCGGGCCGTGCGTCTGCCCGTGCGCGAGCACCTCGCGGGCGCGCGCACTCACGTGCTCAACATCGACGCGGTGCTCGTGGCGCTCAACGAGTTCGCCAACCACCGCGATTGGCCGCGCGCGTTCGCCCGCGCCGTCCCCAAGCGCATCGCCACCGGTCGACGAGCGAAGAAGGAGGAAGCTCCACCAGGCCGATACACTCCGCAGCCTTAATAATGCAAACACGCCACGCCAGCACTCCCGCGCCGGCGTTTCTCTCGATTCTCGCATACATTATTCAGATAGGGAAGGTATATGCAGCATATGCAACATCTAGCTCTCGTTCGCCTGGAGTCTACCCGTCGATGCTCGCGGCCAGGGCGCTGGCCATGCCCGCCATGACGCTTGAGATCGCGGCGGTGGCCGTTGCCGTGGCCGTCGCGGCCGTGTTCGTCCAGTTGAGTCCCTGGCCCACGCGCTGCGCGACCGTCGTGTTGTCCGCGTCAATTGACTGGCAGTGTGCGATGGCGTACAGCAGCTTGTCGCGCATCACCTCGCGCGACGTGTAAGGCGGCAGGTCGATCGAGAAGAAGCCTGCACAAGAGAGCAGTGAGAGAACATGGTTAGTGTCATTCGAACCGTCTAGCCATAGGTATACCACCGCGGCAGCTGGACGTACAAGTGTGTGCGATGGGGAGATACATGTCGGCGCGGCCCGCGGCCTTGGGCAGCCCCGCGATCTTGAAGTCCTGCGTGAAGTCTGCTGCGTGCGTCGGCAACCGCGAGCGACCCCTGCACTCATGAGAAGCAGCTCAGTGTTAGCGACAACATGATGGCAGCGACACAGACATCCCAGTGTGTCCACGTACCAGACGAAACGTAGGAAGGACGACTTCTGCGCGTTCGTGAACTCGCCCAGCACGTCCCAGAAGAACGCGATGTGCGGGTCGGTGGCCTGGCAGCCGTCGCCGTAGATGGTGCGTCTCCGCAGCAGATCCACGTCGACTGTTGGCTTACCGCACACGAGCGTCCGCAGCTCACGCCACGTGAAAAGCGCGAGCGTTGGCGCGGGCAAAATGGTCGCGACTCCGCGAAGCACGGCCGCACACACTGGCGCAAACTCGCGAAGGTGGTAGCTCTCGACAGTGTCTGCGTAGCTGTCCTTGTCGTCCCACGTCACCTGCACGGACGCTCCTCCAGGGAGCAGCTCGACGCGCTCGCGCGAGCTCGAGAGCGCCGTGAACGTCGCGTCGACGATCTCGTCAAACATACTGGCCGTGATGCCATGCTTCTCAACGTTCCGGATCGTGTCGACCACCTATAGCGAAGTGCAAAAATGTACAAGTTTGGCCACTATTAGACACCGTCAAGTGGCAAGGCAGTAGAGCTAGTTGACTTACCTGGAAGCAGCCCTGGTGGATCGTTTCGATGTCGCCGAGGTGCACGCGCTGGTTCACCAGCAGCTTCCAGAAGACGGCCGGCAGGTTCAGGTCCAGCGGCGTCTTGGTGCGCACGGCGATGCCCATGAGTTTCCCGAGGAACTCGGCCATCGCAACGCACCGTGGCGTCGACAGCAAGTGCACGTTAGGTACAAACAACTCGCGGTTTTCGCCCACGGCGTTAGCTGCATTCGGGCACGGCCGCAGCACCGGAAGAAGCACGTCGCGCGCTTGCAGCTCGGCGCTCATGTGTGCCAAACACTCGCGGTAGAGCCCGCCGAAGTCGTCACCAAACTCACCGACAAACTGGCACTTGAACGCGCGATCAGCGCCTCGCAGCAGGGACGGCTGCAGCGCATGCAGCTGGCCCATCACCTGTGCATACACGGAATCACGCCCGCCAGTGGCTTCTGTCGCGTCTCGGGCGCGTCCCCGGTCAATCTCGATCTCCGGGCGCGCGGCCGCCGGCGCTTGCTGGTCCTTGAGCACTGTGAGCCACCACGCGAGCTTCACGTGCTGGAACACAACGCCACGCAGTGCGCGCACTCCGCGTGCCAATAGTGACCGACACGCAGACTGATGAGTGCCTTCTTCGTCGGCACTCTTACCGTCATTGTCGTCGCGATCGCAGACTGAAAAGTCGATGAACGCGAGCGAGTTCTGCAGACGGCAGTTGAAGTTGCGGAGGATCAGGAAGCGCTTCTGCAGCTCCGCCAGGGGCACGTCGCGCAGGCACGGGAAGCGCCGCAAGTGTTCATCGCTTGGCGCGAACTCCTCGGGCGTCATACGCAATGGGTCGCAGCTCAGCAGCGCCTCGGCGCGCGCCTCACACACTTCATTGACCACCGCTACGATCGCGCAGTCGTGCTCGTGAGTAAACACCGCTTGTGAGGCGTGCAGCCGCTGGAGTTTGGAGCGGTACTTGGTCGCAAGCAACCGCCTGCCAGTGATTGAGAACTCGGGAACTGCCGTGAACGCGATGCCCCACTTGTCAACCGCCTGCGGTGTCGCCTGTGGCGACGCTGCTAGGGAATCACTGGGATCTGTCGTTGACGCGCCTGCCGCGTCGGACGTGTCGTCAACAGTGAGCGCATCGTTTGCGTACGCTTCAGCGCGTGTTTCGCTCAGAACGTCAATTGAGATTGGCGGCGGCGGTGGCAAGGTATCCGAGGCAGAAACTGCTGCTGACGATGCCGATAAAGCCGCGTGCTCGCTCAGTAACTGTCGCTGACGGGCGCGTTGAGCGAAAGCCTCGGCTTCCTCGCGAACGAGCGCCTCCATGTTGTGCATGTTGGCCAGGATGAAGTCTGCCGCCTGCTCGGCGTCGTCATCGCAGTGCTTGAGCGCGTACACGCACCACTCCATGGGAAATCCCATCTGACTCAGCACGATCGCGAGTTCCATGCGGAAGTTGGGGATGCTCATGTCACCGCTACCCGTGTCGCCGCCCGCGTCGTCGTCTTCCTCTTCGCTGTAGTACATATCTTCGCCGGTCATGAGCCCTCCGCTGCCAGAGCGCATAAGCGAGCCATCGTCGTCGCCATCAAGGCCGCCAAGCCCGCCGCCGTCTTCAACGCGGTGACCTCCGATCAAATCGATCGAGTCGCGCTGGTTGTAGAGCGCAAAGCCAGGGTAGAACGTGCCCTCGAGCTTGGGGCCAGTTCCGCCAGGGCCGAACGCAACGCCAAGGTCCTTCCCGTTCAGAGCGTACGAGAGCGTTCCGCGTCGAAGATCGAGCGTCAATCGCACCACGTCACCAGTCTTGAACTTCTCACCGTACGTGCCGCGTTGCTTGCTGCCGTTGTGCCAGAGCGCACGATTGCCGATCCAGCCCCACCCGCGGTTGTCCTTGCCCAAGTACGAGTCGAGACGGACGTCCTTCCGCGCCACCCCCAAGAAGATGTTGGAGCTTGCCGTCACGAACGAGATGCGCACCTCCCACACGTGCACGCCGTTGTCAAAACGTGCGACGCCGATGGCCGTTTGCCAGCCCTTATCGCGCACGAGCGACAACCGCGTGTCTCGGTTCTCCAGCTTCAAGTACGGACCCTTGCGCACGCGGTCAACGCGGCACTGGAAGTTCGACTGCACAGGGAACCGCCATACGAAGCTGTCACCGTCCAGCGTGACCTCCTGCGCGCCGCACGCGCCAGTGAACGCTCGCACTTCTGACTCACCGCCTGCGCTGCTGGCCGCGGTCGGGCTGCCACTGCCGCTGCTGCTGTCGCCTGCCTCTCCACCTTGCAGGATCTGGAGGCAGTGCGAGTTGGCCGTCTCGCAGCGCGGATCAAGCTTGACGCGGATGAACGTCGCTAGCGGAATGCTCACGAGCGCCTCCTGCAAGTCGAGGTCGTACGGATGGGCACTCTCGACCCGGATACACACGTCTTCAGAGATGTCCGACAGGAAGTTGTCAGCTGACAGCAAGAACTCGTCTGGCAGCAAGCCAGCTATCGCGCTCGTTCTTCCATCAGCATCTGGTTCCGCAGGTCTACCATCACCACTAGCACTCGCTGCAGTGGGTCCCGGTAGCTGGCTTGAACGTTGAGGGTCCATGAGAGCCTTCATGACACCAAACACCTGGCTCAGCTGCTCGAACCACTCGAAAGAGCCCATAATATTCTCGCAGTCAAGCGAGTGGAACCGGTAGCTGAAGTTGGTGCGGTGGGTCGACACCAACTCGCGACCAGTGACTGACGGCGCAGCAGCAGCCGATAAACTCGCGCCAAAGTTGATGAGCAGCTTGCAGTCGGCGTTGACTGAAATCGTGGGGTGCAGCTTTCGCGGGTACGTGATCGACGAAAAGGCCGTGCCGAGCATCTGGCCGTTGCGTGTGAAGAAGATCTCCCGCGTGTCTAGCCGAAGGCCACACCCGATGACGTCGCCGCCCGAGGTGGCCGTAACCTGCTGCTCGTTCCAACGCCAACGATCAACGGACGCGTCGGCGCAGCACTGCACTTTGCCGTTCGTTGGGCTGAACGAGAACGACCGCGTGCCGCTGCTACTGCTTTCCAGCAAGCTCTGTCCGACCAGCGCACCCTCTAGCGGGAACTCAGTTGGGGAGAATCCCAAGCCGATCGTACCTCCCGTCGTTGCCACACCGCTAGTACCATCGCCACCGGCACCGTCGCCCCACTCCACGACCGTCACTTCGAAATACACGACCTCGGCCTTGACCTTGTCGTTCATCGTCATGATGAGCTCAGGCGTATGCTCGAAACGACACGAATAGAACTCAGTCGTAGGTGCTGTGAGCTCGCCACCGGCGTTGATGCCGCTAGGTCCTCCGTCTTCGGCGCGGTAGTCTAGCAAAAACTTGCGCTCTTCGCCAGAGAAGTGACGCGTCACGTTCATCTTGGACGAGTGACTGACCATCATCTCGATGAACGGTTCCTTGGCAAAGTGGAAGCGGTACGGCAGGCTGATGGAGCCGTCCTTGTGCATGCACGACGACAGCTCGCGCAATCGCTCCTCGCGATCCTGCTCTTCGACCACGAGCATCAGCTCCACCAACGCCTGGAACAGCGACGAGAACATAACTCCTCCACTCTCTTGGTCCTGGTTCAGCGCCATGATCTTGGAGCGGCAATAGAGCAGCCCGTCCTTGTCTCTCCACGTGCCACCGCTCTGGATGATCGAGATGAGCGCTCGCAGCAGGTCAACAGCAAGCGGGACGCTATCAGGAAGGCGTTCGCTTAAGACGTGGCGAACGAGTGCAAACAGTGACGACGCCATTTCCGGGCAAAGTTGCGGTGGAGGTCTGCAGTCTGCGTCCGAGGCCAAGAGCTTGTACGTGTACAGCGTTGCATCAACAAATGCCATCACCGTGCGCACCGGCACAGGCGCGCACAAGACCTTGTCATCATCCGACAGGTTCAGGCTGAACGCGACACTCGGCTCGCTGTTGTCGAGGTCGTTCAGTGTGATCACTGGCACGAGAGCACCGCAGAAGTCCGCGTCGATCGACCACAGCGATGTCTCTACCACAACATCCTCAGTTGATAGAGAGAGTTGGTCGCCAGAGCGAACCGCGAGCTGTCCCAAGTCAGCTTGGTTCTTTGTCGCGAACTGAATGTCATCGGCATCCGCAAACCGGCCACCTGAGCCACCCGGTGTCGTGTTTCGAGATCGCCAGACGCAGCGAAAGCTGTTGACCCGCCGAACGAGGTCCTCTCGCACACAACGATACGTCGAGAGCTTCGGAGGCTTGAGTGGATCCTCCTTGTTCCCAGCAACACAGCCAACAGCGACGTATCCAGGCGGCGCAATCGGCCACCAGACCGACCGCTGCTGCTTGCGTTGGAGCTCCATCTTGTCGCTGTCCGAGTTAGTCGGCAGCCCCTTGTCAGTGACATCGACCCGCTCGTACCCAACGGGTGGCAGCAAGAGGCCGCTACCATCGTCACACACTAGCAGTACAGCACCGTTGGGACTGTCGTTGCCGTACTTGACGATATCGCCCAGACTAAACCACGCCCGAGTGGACGCTGTCTTGATCCCAGGCGGAAGCACTGGGCGCCAGATGGTGACGGTTTGATCAGCGGCTGACTTTGCTGCCCAACCGCTGCTTTCAGGCCCAGTCTTCGCAGCCGTGGGGGCGCCGGTGCCGTTTGGATGCCGCTTGCGCCACCGGTGTCTGTAGCTCATTAGCGGGTCAGGCGGTGGAATACTCCACACACGCTCGTACGAGGCTACGACCATCGCCTCAAGCCCACTTGACAGAGCGATCGGTCCCTTCGGCACGCTAACCTCGCGACTTCGACCACCCCTCTGCATGCCGGCTTCCCAACTGGCAGTTGGCGGAACATTCACGTACGTCCGCGAAGCAATGTGCATGACCGTATCAAACGAGATGTCCTCCAGCAACTTGAGCCTTGGTGACGCGTCCCCAGTGGACTCACTATCGCTCGCTGTCATCTCCTTCAGTAGCGCGCAAATCAAGTTCTCCGTGCACGTTTGTGACTCTCGGTCGTCCACGCGATCGATTGATTGCGCCAATCGCGCCAGGTCGTGTACTCGCGCCAGGTTCCCGCTAACCGTTCTCGCGGTCGAGTCCGTGAAGGTTTCAGTCGACAGGCGTGCGAGAATCTTCTGGCGGTGGGAGTCTTGCGGGCCGCTACCGGTGTTGGAGATCGGATCTGTTTCCATGCCAGAGCTCGTGGACTTCAGAGTGTCGGCAAAGGCAATCAGTCGACGAAGCGTGAGCTGCTCGCCGAGCTCGCGGATCGGATTTTCCAGGTCATCAGCACCCTGTATACGATAAAGACAGACACTGGTCAGTCGCCACCAGAGTACACACAGCACACGACAGAAAGATGTCGTGTGAACACAATAGCACGTACGTTGCTGAAGAGACGAACGATTTGCGTGAGCACCTGGCGCGCGTAAGACGCCGTCAGCTGCTGCCACAGCGCGTCCACTTCCTGCTCGATCTCGAACAGGCTCATGTGTCGGATCTTGTCGTCAAGGCTCATGTTGCTCTCTGCCCATAGAGACAGATCAGAAGCGGTTGCCTCTGCCTCCTCGCTGGGCCCTTTGCGTTTGTGCGGACTCGCATTATGCCGACCAGCAGCTCGCAGAGAGGCGCATGGGGCGCTCGATTCCAGCAACGCATAGCTCGCGTTCTCCTCCGAAATCTCTTGGTAGTGCATCAGCGGGTCCGCCAGCAAACTTGCTGTATCGGACGACAGGCCTTCCCATGACCTGTCCGAGTACGAAGGTCTTCGACTGGACGAATTCTTCGCACCACGCGCCGCGACAACTTGTTCGATCTCGGATCCGTGGGGCGAAAGAAGCAGTCGAATCGCGTTACCAACGGAGTTCCCGCTTAGCCGAAGCGCTTCAGCGCAGACTGCGTCGCTTTTCCCCAGCATCATCGCAAGGCGCTGAGCACTCGCCGGGTACACCTACGCAACACAATCACGACATTTTTTAGTGTGTGCAGTTGAGCTTGCAGTCCTCTAAGGCAAAGCAAGTATATCGTACCTTATCTCGCGTCACCATTTCGCGCACTAGAGAGTGCAAAATCAGTGTTTCCGTCCGCGATGCGCAACGCTTCTTCGCAATCCATTGCTGCGACGTCGATCCCTTCATCTTGGGCGAGGGCCAACAACTGAGTCACGGCGTGGCTCTTGTCATCAACACTTCCGCGAACTCCCTGCATGATTGCAACACGTCACAACGTTTAGCATTTGAGATCAAGATCATAAACATCCGAGACATTGGTCCGCACCGTGATAGAGCTCGACGGATGGCTCACCATCGTCTCTCCGCTCGCCCGCATCACCCGGGTCTTGGCAAGTTCTTCCGCGAGTCGAGGCGGTTGTCCGGGCTCTCCCCGGTTCAATACACTCTCCCGGCCAAGCGCGATGCGAAGCGTATCTCCCGCTGTACCTGCTTCGTGGCATGCTCCAACGATTCCTGGAACAACAGCGTCACCAAGCGTTTCGTTTCGCTGCTGAAAACTCGCCGGCGATAATAATCCTGGAGGTATCATATTCCGGCACATGCTCGCCGGTGGTGTTCCGGCAACCGGCGTTCCGGGCAGCTGCAGCACCGAGGATCGCGGCGAGTTAAACCCGCCGACACGCGGTGAGTCGACTGCAGGGTTGGGCGAGATGAGCGCGCGCGGCACTTCGCTTTCCGCAATCGATGTGATTAGCGTCAGCCCCTGCGTGACAGCCATTCGGCTGCGCACACTTTGCATGCGATTCTCTGATGGCGTCATGAGTGCGCGCGTGGCACTTCCACGGTTTTGAATCTCAGCCGGACTTCGCGGAATGACCAGGTTCTGCGGCGTCATCTGCGGCTGCTGGTACTCCTGCCCGGAAACCTGCACGTGGCCGTCGTTAAGTGCTCCATTCGAGCCGGTGATAATTGGTGGAGGGGCTAGTCGTCCACCAATGCTAACTCCGGGAGCGATGGCACTCTACATACCAGCACCAGCGGTAGCACCGACCGTCATCGAGCTGGACCGAACTTGGAACTCATACGTGACCAACCCTCCACGAGATAGAATCAGCGAAATACGCGAGCCTGGTGTGATTCGAACGCTTGTCCCGTGGACGCGGATGCCGTTGACGATCGTGCCATTCTTGCTGAAATCTTGGAACTCAAACATCTCCTCGCCAGCATCTCCTTCTCGCCGAAGGCGTCGAAGATGGAAGTGCCGCCCACTCACACTGCGGTCATTGATAATCAAGTCGCACGAGTCCGCGGCACGTCCGACGCGTACAATCGGTGTGGAGAGCAGGAACGGCGTGTAGCTGACTCCGGCAGCGTTTGCAGCGGCGGCCGAAACGGCTGACTCGTTTTCGTTCTCGCTCAGAGGAGGAAGCGGATGAAGCACACCCCACGTACCAAACGGAAGTTCCGAACCAACACCCATCTTCCTCCCGTTTCGCCCTCCGTCCAGCATTGACAGCCCTGTCGTGTTCGCCGGTTGCGCAGTGCGGCGAGGGGACTGAATCGCATCGATGCCCCAGCTCAGTGCGTTTTCGTCTCCTAGCCGGCGCACGACTTCGTCTCGAATGGTAGCCTCATGCTGGTCGAGCGAAATGTCGATTGCCTGTTCAGCTTCCAAGAAAATCTGTCGTTTCTTCAGACTCAGCCACCGGTTCTGCAGAGAGCGAATGATGACGGAGCCATCGACGCCGTCTGTCGTCTTTGACAACGCCAACGCGTCCTCCGAGGCTAGCAACTGTGCCACGCTCGAGACAAGCTGTGCGTCCACATTCGCCAACGCCGAGCTCAGTGATGGCAACTGCTTGAGCAACGTAGAGAGCGCCTTCGTCGATCGCCACTGGATCTGCTTCTTGTACCCAGTCAGCCGACCTCGCAGGATTTCATGTACATAAGTGTTCTGTGGCTGCTCGAGGTCGCAGTAGAGCGCGGATTCGTCAGTGTTGACGGGCAGGATCATGGACGATAGCGTCATAATGATATCGTCGACGCCGTCAAACATGTCGACCATTGCCGGGATTCGCTCCATGGCCTGAAGTTTCTTGATCGGGACCGTGTGAATCGCCGAGGTTCCACGACTCATAATCAGGCATTTGCTCGCGTCTTCGTTACTCCGACGGCAATTGACCGCATCACCCACAAGATCACCGCGGCTGTCCTTCTTGACAGCGATGAGAGTACCACACACCGCCTGCCCGGTATTATCATCCTCTTCAGCACTGACGGTAGCGCTTTCTCGGAGCCCCTCAACGTGGCCGCCAACAATCGTAACAGCCGCCATCACGACCGCCAGGTTGTCGAGAGCATGCTTCGCAGCTTGCCACAGTTCTAACGCCTCCTTGTCGCGCGCGTTGATCAGATCTTGTGGGCTCTTGTTGGGTGCACGCTCCACAACAGAAACCTCTTCCACTTCAGGCGAACTGGTGGTCTCAGGCTTTCGCAGTGCGATTGCTTGCTCGTTCCCATTCTCATCATGCGCTCCAAGCCCCTCCGTAGTTGTGGCGGTATTCATCGAGCAGTCTGATCCGAAGTTGCAGTTGATGTTGGAGCACGTAGCGCTCGAGTAGTATGTGTAGATTGCGTCCAGCACCTCTTCCAGCTCTTGGGATTTGGTGAATCCGCGACGTAGCGAAGCGTTCACTGCGACTCTCCACGATGGGAACAGCGTCAGGTACCGCAAGAGCCCAACCGCTTCAGCCGACTTCGCCTCCGCAATGTGAGCCTTCTCCATAGTCGACTGCAAAACGTGCCCAACCCCAAACTCCTTCGCGAAGCAAATGCCCTTTATGCACTTCGTCGACTGGCAGAGTGTCGTGCTTGACGCCTCCAGACCGAGCTCGTGCGAGCACAGTCGTGGACGCAAAATCAGCGGAAGTCCGACCAGGATCATTAGAGCGGTGAGGATATCCCCAGCACTCGGTCCACCAGGTTGGAGGCTGCGATGCAGTTTGTTGATGCTCGACACCGAGTGCATGGGGAACACGAACATCGCCATGCGGATACAGATCGTTGCGGTTGTCAGATCCGTGGCGTTCATGCCCGTGATGACCATCGACGTGACGTCTTGATTTGAGCCGACGATGGTCGCAACATCAGCGTTCGTCGATCCGCAATTGAGCAGGACCCATAGAAGCTGGTTGCGGAACAAGTGCGAATACGTCCCGTCGGTGACGGCGTCAGTCAGCGCATCAACTGCTCGTTGTTGCGCCATCATATTTGGCGGAGACGCAAAGCCCTTGAGCAATCCGATACACACGTCCTTCAGGGGCATGTGGCATCCCGAAGACGAGGACGCTGCGCTTCCGTCCGGCTGCGAGCCTTTCAGCGATTCGAGCAGGTACGTGATGAAGAAGCGGAGCACGGGGTTCACGCTGTTGCCACCGGTCGATGCGGAAGCCTTCGACTGGCTTTCGCCGCCGCGTAGCGACTGATACATCAAAGCGCGGATCATTCCCCACGCACCAGCATGCAGCTTGATAAGCGGGAGTTTGCGTCGAATGTTTTCCCGCTTGATCTTGACTGCCGCACTCCTAGCGGCAGGTGCCTCTGGTCGGCTTCTGCTGTCGATTTCTTTCATCAGCGACTCAAAGAGCGCTTCCGAGTTTGCGATGCAGCTATGCTCGGGCAAATCCTTCGCTTGGGCACCGTCGTCTGCGGCATTCTGCTCATCATCACCAATTGATCGGCCCGTCAAGATGTACGAGCTGTAGAACCCCGCCGCTACGCGAACGACATCATCGTTTGCCAGCGCGTTGGACGGAATCGGGAGCGGAAGATCTGCTGACGGTAACGTCCTCGAGCTCGCACCAAGTTGTCCCTTGTTGTTGCGTCCGAACACCATAACACGACCGTTGGAGAGCAGCAGGAGCGTGTGGTAGCAGCCGCACGACGTAGCCTTGATTTTTGACGCCAGCGGAAGCGGGACGTACTGTGGACTGTTCTTGTGGTCCTTGCTTCCGATACCGAGTTGGCCGTAGTCGTTTTGTCCCCACGTGATCAACTTCCCCTTCTCGGTGATTGCCACAGTATGGTAGTAGCCGCAGCTGACAGCGACGACCTTCTCGTCCGATTCTCCGAACGAGATCTTGACCATATTCGGCACCTTGACGTTGCGCGCATGGCCCAATCCAAGCTGTCCGTAGTCATTCTTGCCGACGGAATAAACGTCACCTCCGGTAGTCGTTGCGATCGTATGGTACAACCCACAAGCGACCTTCGTGATCGTTTGGCTTGTCAACGCATCCACGAGTTGTGGGGTGTGCTGGTGCTGCGTATGGTCCAAGCCGAGCTGGCCACAGTCGTTCATGCCAAACGTAAGCAGCTCACCGGTGCTTGCAACAGCCGCGCTGTGATGGTAGCTGACCGCCGCATGAGAGATGAAGTACTTCTCTCGCAGACTTTCGATGAGTCTTGGTGTGTGGCTTTTTGAGATCGTAGAGCCAAGTCCGAGCTGGCCCCGGTCGTTGTATCCCCACGAGTACACGGCGCCGTCTGCAGTGACTGCAAGCATGTGCTCGCAGCCATTTAGCAGCTGCAACCATGTTGACTGGGATGCCGCTTAGAGCTCGAACTGGTGTCGCGATGATTACGCGCTCCTCAAACGTGCCGTTCCCGCACTGGCCGCTCTTGTTGAGTCCGCACGTGAAAACAGAGCCGTCCTTCATCACGACGGCCAGCACTTCGTTGCCGCCTGCAATGTCGCGAACGCTCTTGGCCGAGAAAAACGAGACGTGCTCGAGTTTGCTCGTTGAATTGCAGTGTCCAAGGCACAGCTCGCCGTAGTTGTTTTGACCGCACGAGAACAGCTCGCAGTCTTCATAGGCAATCGTGGTGGATGCAGCATCGGGAACAATCCCAGGAGTCGCGCCGCCTGACACACCGTCAACGATAACGCCGCGACCGTCGGGCATGTCGAGCCCCAACTTGATGTGCTTCGCTTTCTTTGCCATGTCCATCAGAGACGCAATCTTGTCGTTCCAAGCGCGACGCGGCAGGCACAGGACCAGTGCCTTGCCGTCCGTTCGCATCTCATCTTGATCCGGCGCAGTGAAGGCGTAGTGCGGCTCGTCAAGGTTGCCACGATTATCGTCGTAGCACGAGGCACACAGCTTGATCGAGTCGCCGCTGCGTGGACTATAAAAGATAGTGCCCGGCGTAATTGCTTGCTGTTTGCACTCGTCGCACGAATACCCGAGCGCCGCCATCGCATCCGTGTAGCCTGGTCCGTTTTCGCGCTCGAAGGTGCCACAAAAGCCCACGAACCCAACGTCAATGTTGGTTCCTGCAGACGGACAGAGGAACTTCACGATGATGTATCGCCCTGTGACTGGATACGCGAGCTGCTTCGAGATCTGCGAGCAGCTTCCATCAAGAACGAAAAACGCTACCGGTAGAAGTTCATTGCGGGGACACCGCCCGTTGTTGGGTGGAAACGGGAGCGCCGCAAACTCTTCCGGGCTCATGTCGTCAAACACCTCGTACTTCGACAGGTCCGGGGGTGAGCTGGTGACGAAGACAACTGCGTGGCGCACTGGGCTCGAGTACTCGGGGCCAGGACCGCGAATTGTCATGTAGCTCACACACATCGGTGTATCGACCTCATGACGCAAGACGAGGTTCACGTTGGCCGTCTTGGCAGAGCTGTACACTGACACATCGTCCGTGAGGCAGTTCCGGGCGCCGTGAGACGCGCTGAACTCACCACCGTCACACGAGACGATCTCGAGCTGAAGCGCCTTCCCAAGCTGAATCTCGTTGCACGAGCTCACTTGCTGGTTCATGCGCGGACCAACTGGACAGAAAGCAGCCGAAGGGAGCTCAGGTCGGTACTGTGGGTGGAAGTTCACGTCGACGACGAAGCCGTTGCACAACGCCGACACAGCCGGGAACATAGGTGCCTGCAGTCTCGATAGGCTGACAGTTGAGGTGACTGGGTCGCTGTGATCCGCGTAGATGGTGATGCTGCCCTTCTCGAAGTCGAAGAGAACCCCAAAGAGGCTCCATTCGTTCGACTCCTCGAGGTTGTTGCATTTCACGCCAATACTGTCCTCCAGCACGCCGGTCTTGTTGCTGGCATCGAAATCGCGACCAATGATGCCAAACGCCAGCGTTGTCCGACCGTTCCGACCCGCAGAAACAATGCGCACTTCGATGAACAAGCTTCCAGCGGAGAAACCCTCACTAGCGACAAGCGTTTCGTATCGATGATCCGCAGAGCTTGCGTCGTCAGCAGCATGGACTGTTCCGCCCGAGACGATTTGCAGCGCGCTGTGACCACTGCGTTTACCATCCCAACTGATGGTACTGCCGTCAAATGGCACGGCTAACAGCGCACCAGAGATGACGGTGCTCGGGAACTGGAAATCGATGCTTGAACACCAAATCTTTGGAGGGACCGGTGCCATGAGGTCCCAAAGGACTTCGGCTCTGCTGATTCCAACCGTCGGGAAATAGCCACATGGGAAGCCAGTCGGTCCCAGAGCCACAACGCAGATCCGCTTGGATCCGCTGTAGTACTCGAGCCTCTTCTCTTCACAGTTTAGCAGCACTCCTAGCGTGCCACTCTCGGGCCAGCTCTTTCTGGCAGCCGTGGATAGAGACAACGCTGCTGCAACTCCGCCGTCTCGTCGGGAGCTTTCGGTTGACAAGAAGATGCCCGCTGAGTACTCATGAATGGAGCTGTCGTAACAGTTCAGATCGGCTGCTCCAGACGTGACACCAACAAACACAGTGGTAGCATCCTGCGCTTTGACAGAGACTTCCCAGAACCAACGGCCGCGCGTCAATGCACGGTTGTACACAGCGAGGCCTCCTGGAACAAACGAAGCCCTCGATACGTCGGTTGAATCATTCTTCACGAGCGGGGACTGCTTGTGGACGAGCGTCAACTGGTGAAGATCCGTGCCCATCGCTATTTGGCGTGAGCAAATGATGTTGGGGTACTTCGATCCAGTGCCAGCGGAGACAATCGGATACCGCTGCCCACTGATAACATCAGGAACGCAGCCTTCAGTCGATTCGTAGTGCACTGCACGCTTCCAGTTCTTCCACCCACTCAGCTCCATGAGCAAGGCCGCAAGACTGGTATCGTGAATCCCCCGCCAGTCGTCACAGTGATACGGGAGGCTAAATGTCTCCAGCACCAGCAAGATGTCGTGCGTGGCTTGCTCAATGAGAATGGATGCCGGAGTTGAACCGTCGACACTGGTGCGTGCTTCAGTGATCTGATTGATCTGTTTCAGACTCGTTAGCGACTGCTGGAGCAGCGATTCCATCAGGCCAAACAGCTCGTCTGCGATAGCTTCGCGCAGGCGCGCACCGGCAAGCTCCAACTCGGTCAGATAGTGAACTTTCACCACCGCAAAGCTGCCAGGCGTGCTGTCCGACAGGTCGCTAGTGTCTTGCGCACGCTTGAACGTCGACGATAGCATCGGAATGATGTGGGAGATCGATCTCGGGAGACTGGCGGTGGTTTCAAGCAAGCGTCGGAAGGTCTTCAGTCCTTGCAGTCTGCGCCGTGCTCGCTGCTGATGTGCCGTCAATGTGCGACTTATGACGTCTTCAAGGCTAGGCGGCAACGCCTGTGCTTCCGTGAGCGCAGGGTCCGGGGCCTTTGGCGGAGACTGCTGGATGAACGCGAAGACATCCGCTTGCAGGCGCTCGTCTTCCTCTTCGATACCTTCAACCGTCTTAGTCTCCATGAGTTTCTGCAACTGCCGAGTATACTGCTGCTGTTGCTCGCGCTCCGCCAACTCCGCGGACGACGCATTACCTTTCTGAGTCGGCGTGCAGAGATCTGTTGTCACAAGCTCGGTGAGGTCCTGAAACAGCCCGTACAATAGCACCGCATGGTTGCCTATCGTACCGTATTTGCTGGAACCGAGATGCCAGGCAGCAACTTCATCGGTGGTGAGTGCGAAGGCACGGATGCTATGGATGCCGGCGCCAACTGCAGCAGGAGCTGTGCTCGATGGATAATCGGTTCACAAACCGCATTGTACAGAGCTTGCTGCCGCTCCTTGGCGTTGGCATCGCTGGGAAGAACGTCCGTCGCGGTCGTCTCACTACGTGTTTCATAATAAAATCAGAGTTAGCCGATGCGCCGTCGTAGTTCTGCACCAGAGAGCCGACGACTTACCTTGTTGCTGCTGCGAGTTTCTGTTGATCGCGCACGATCCTGTTGAACGAGAAGAGGCCAGTTAATCACATCTCTCGCGGGGAAATGTTTTGGGTAACACAACGGCAAGTTGCCTACCATCGGCGGAGAGTCAGTGCTGCTCGCCAAGCGTCAATAACGGTGTCCGACGGGGAGCCATCCTTAGTCAGTGGATCCGAGGCGTACGAGACGTTGCTGTGCTTCAACAAGACCGCAAAGGTAATGCGGACAGCGCGGTCGACCGCCTCGAAACCGCCGCTCTCCTCAAATGTGGCCTCGACGCTATCTTGTCTCTTTAGCCGCGTCGCACGCAGCTGCGGGTTACCGTTCACTGGTCTTGATCCCGGATCCAATGCGTTCCGCACCCTATCGAGGAGCTTCTTTCCCGCCCCGACATTATCAATGGTCTGCTGAATGAGTGCGTTGTTCCGCTCGCATTTGTCGGCGCTCGAGTCTTCGACAGATTCTTCTAGCCCGCCCTTGAAAAGAGGAGAGCTGTACCATCTTGAATCAATCTTTGCACCGATGGACAGCTCGTCGCCAGCGACGAGCGCGACAGAATATCCACTGTCAACCCACACTAAGATGTTCTGCAAGTCTTGGAGCCACATCTTGCAGTCATCCATCGACACTTCTCCAATCGATTTCGTCCCCACCAAGGCAGCAGTCTCGGGCACTTGCAACACTGAAGCCTCGTTGCTCACGTTTCCAGCATCAGTCGAGACGACGGGGCTAATATGTTGCGACAGGACGGTGAGACTTGGCTGGAAGCAAACCGCCACGCCGTCGTATTTGGGAATCGCATCGGTCTCTGGGCTCTCGCGTTGATACTTGATCAGCAGCGTTTCTGTCCCGAACAGCATCCCCAGCTCGGTCGGAATCGTAACGCGACGAAGCTCAAATCCGCTGGGTAGGTCCTTCACCTTCCACGACTGGTAGTCGAGAGCTTGGGTTATGCAGCGCCAAATGCGCTGGAAGACGACTCCATAGGTCAGCGTGACCCCCCGCTTCAAGCGACAGACTGGCTCGAAGTTCGTTTGTCACAGTGACGCACGCACCATCGCGCGCACTGCCAGCAGCGTCACGGTCAACAGCGGGCGGCTGGTAATTACGACTGGGGAGCGATCTCGTGTTGTGAGCTGTGAGCTCTGTTAGGGTGAGATGAATTCTTGTGATCAGCTGCTCCAGCGTTGGCCAGAAGTTCTCCAAGAGCACCGACATGGATCCACGCACGGCCGGAAGCGAGAAGGCGCTCAGCAAAAGGAAGGGCAGCAATCTCCCTGGTAGACTGTGCTGCACGCTAAAGAGAATCTCGCCCATCTTGTGTCGAGGAACGGTCGATGACTTTGTCAGGAGGTCCAGGACAAACTCGACGAGCTTCGAACAAGCCCCTTCAACGATCTTCCATCCGTGTTCTGTCGCGCAGGAACACCAGAACAGCGCGGCACGAAGAATCACATTCAGACACTTGAACTCGTCGCTTTGCTCGAGCGCTTCGACCTCCTTCATCCGCGAAGGGAGGGGCGTCGACTCGTTGGCAAGTGCTCCTTCAATGATCTCACTTGACTTGTGCCACAGGGAGTCCATCAGTGTCCCCATGAATGCAATCACGGTGCATGTTGTTGTGCTGGACACTTCTGGTGTTGAGAACAGCCGTTCCGTGTCGTTCATCAGCTGGAACAGCATCTTTGCCGAAGCAAAGCATGGGACGAGCATTGGGATGAGCAGCTTCTTGGGCGTGGACTGCGACTCCCGATCGGTAGACTGATCGTCCAGTAGCTTGTTCATAACCTGGAGTCGATCGAGAAGTGACGGGAACAGCACCGAGAACCCGTGGTAGATCACAGCGGCTGTCTCTTGCTTCACAGCATGATAAAACCACTGCGCCTCCGTTGACAGCACCGGCATCTTCTCGTCCTGGACAATCTTGAACAGCAGCTCACGAATGGAGAACAGCATACCTCCATACTCTGCCGATGAATCCGACAAGCCGATTGTGGCTGCATCGACGCCGCTGCGGATCAACTGCACATCGGCACACGTTCGACCATTAGTTTCACGAAACGTAGCTTTGGACGAGTTAGACAAAGGATTTCGTATCGTACCTCGAAGAAGTTCAGCTTCAGCAACCGAAGCGTAGCCAAGAGCGGAAACAGCACTTGGGTAAAGAACGCTGTCGACTCTCCCTCGTCAACCTTCGCGGCCAGAAATTGCGTGGATATCAGTCGAAGCAGCATAAGTAACGCGTTGAACGTCTTCTCCTTCAGGTCGACGCACAGCTCCCGATGCGTGCACCGGGATAACTGGATAGACTCAGTGTCTTCGCCAAGAGCGTCATTTCCAGCGAGCCTGTCAAGGTGAGCCAGGACGCAAATGGCCGAGTCGAGCGCTTCATGGGCACAACTCTGGTGACGACGTTCATCGCCGCACTTCGATCGCAGAATACTCAGAATATGCGCCGACTTCCCCGTCGTCGTCACCGCCTTCGCCGTGTCGATATTGTAGGAGCGGATAGTGTCCACCGGAGAGATGGAATGAGTCTCGCTCGTCGTCACCACTGCTCCGTTGATCACGAGGTTACTGCCGAACAAGTACATAGCGCCACTTTCGGCCGCCACTTGCGAGCAGTGAGAAGTGCTAGCTAGACCAGCGACAGCTCCCGTCTCGACAAACAGCGCTGCCAACGCGCATCCTTCCACTCCTTCCATCCAGGTTGTCTCGACTGAAGTCCATTTCTGGGAGGTGGTGGAGTAACACCACAGGTCACACAGATGCTGGCCTGACTTGTTCAATCCACCAAGCACCCAGATATGGCCGAGGTCGGAGCAAATGCTGTAGTCAGTCCGCGGATCCGGCATTGACGGGTTGAACTCTCCTCGAGAGCTGCGCTCGGACGGAACTTCAGCGACCGCTTCTTTCTGGGCGCAGATATTGTCATCGTGGCACAAGTGCCACAGTCGATCAAACGTGTTGTAGCGCCACAAATCGGCGCGAAGCTTGTCATCCTTGTCTTGGCCGCCGAACAGGTAGACGCACTCACCGATGACTGTCGCGGAACAACCAACACGAGGGCCAGGGTCGAGGGAGATAGAGCTCGGGAGTCGCGACCACGAGTAGTCCTCGAGGGACAAGTACCAGGCGTCCCCGAGCACTTCATTCTCAGCAGACTTCCCGCCAAACATGAAGACTACGGAGTCCAGACGGACTCGAATGGTCGAAGCAATATGATATGCGCGAGGCGTGGGCATGGACGTCGCCGCGCCAAGTGCGCCTTGAATGAGACTCCAAACCGGCAGAGAGCCGTCGACGCCCTTGGTCGTCGCACACTTGTACAGATCCATGTGCCGTGAAGTCGCGCTCTTGTGTTCACCTCCAATGACCAGGATATGGTCATCATCAATCGCGACAGCCTGGTGGTTTTGGATAGGGATCGGGAAATCACTCCAGCGCTCCCAACGCTTCTGATCAATGTGATACAGCCAGACGTGAGTACTCGGCTCAACATCCGATGCGCTTTCGCTGCTGTCGGCAACCATGCCACCGATGACAAACAGCTTCTGCTTAACCACAACCGTGGCGGCGCCCCGTAAACGCGGCGGGCGCGCACCGCTGTCGCTGCTTGAGACACTCTCAATAGTCTTGATCAGTGCAGAAGAAGCTGGCGCCATAACTGCTCGGGACACACTGTCGAAATCGTGCACGATTGTTGGCGGATACGCGAACGGTTGGTGACCCAAATTTACGCGAATGATCTCACCGCGCTCGAGGCTGATACCAGGCATCAGCCCTGATCGCTTGTCTGACACGGAACACTTAAACCCCGAGTATGCGACGCCAAGGTTGATGCCATTCCTGAAGAAGGTCATCTCGCTCGTGGTGAGGTCCAGCAAGCAGCCGATGATATCTCCAGCCTTCCACTTCTCTCCGTACGATGACGATCCGCTGTTCCAACGTCGTTGACGATTGCCGTCGTACGACCACGAGTGAGAATGGTCGCCCACGCCCTCGCCTTGATCGGAGCTCCCCTGGAAGTAGCCGTCGATCCAACCAATCTGGATGAGCCCGCTTGTCACCACTTCCACCTCGTAGAACCACTTTCCATGAAACAGCGACAGACCGGTGGTAGAAATCGAGCCGAAATTACTTAAGCCTTCGATCTCACCGGATCGATCAATGTCGACACGGCCGCAAACAGCAACGATGATGGTCTGGTCCATCACTTGGGCTTCTCCATCATCATTTTCGCGCTTGCGTTCGACAATCAACGAGGTCGTGTAAAACCCAGCAGCGACGTCGATACATCGGCGCGAGTTCTTCTCCGGTCGAATCTTCAGCGGCACCGGCAGAAGCGAATCGGCGCTACTGCGATTACCAAGCTGGCCCTTGTTGTTTCTTCCGAACACGAATACACCGCCCTGCTCCGACAACAGCACCGTATGGTAGCATCCACAGGTCGCGCGTACCATGCGCGTGTTTGCTGACAGCGTCACAACATTCGGTGCATTCTGGTGGATCTTGGAGCCGATCCCGAGCTGGCCGTAATCGTTGCGTCCGAACGAGTACGTGCGACCGCTCGACGTGACTACAATCGAGTGGTAGTAGCCGCAAGCAACAAAGCTAACCATCTCATTCGAGAGACCAACCAGGGATGGTACCTTCATCTGGTGGCTGTGACCAAGTCCAAGTTGGCCATAGTCGTTCTTGCCGCAAGGGAACAGCTCGCCTGATGCTGTGCAGATGACAGTGTGATAAAGTCCGCAGCTGACCATGGTGACTTCGTGGCCCTCTAACGCCTTGACGAGTTGGGGCGTCGATTGGTGCTGGGTGTGGTCCAAACCGAGCTGACCACAGTCGTTCATGCCGAATGTGTACAGCTCGCCCGTGTCCGTGACAACAGCGCTATGGTGATAGCTCACGGCCGCGAATCCCAGCTTCTTGTCTTTCATCGACTCGATGAGCTTCGGAAGATGGATCTTCGTCGTCAGATTTTCGTGCCCGAGCTGCCCACGGTCATTGTACCCCCAAGAGTACGCCAGTCCTGTCTCCGTCAGCGCAATCATGTGCTCGCACCCGTTGCTCGCAGCGATGAACTTGACCTTCTGTGAGCGCAGAGCCGCCACCGGGCGAAGCAGCATGACGCGCTCGTCGAAGTGGCCCTGGCCGCACTGCCCACTCTTGTTGAGCCCGCACGTTAGCACGACTCCGTCGTTAGTGAGAATCGCTAGGATCTCGTTGCCGCTCACAACCTGGCAAATATCGTCCCAACCGCAGAGCCCAATGCTCGAGAGCTGGTGGCGCTCAATGTCGTCACCGATACCAAGTTCGCCGTAGGAGTTCTGCCCGCAGCAATACAGCTCGCCGGATGCTTCGCATCGCCCATAAAACGGCTGCTCCTTCAGTGCGGCGAGCTTCAACACAGACACGTCAACGTTGACGGTAGACTTTGGCGCCTGCTCCATCAGCCAGTGCACGACAAACAGCAGCGTCGGCAAGGAGCCTCTCGCAAGCGCAACTTCTGCAAGCGCCTCGATTGTGCTAGCTCCGATGCCGGGCTCCTGAAACTGGTCGCTGGATGGCGCCTCCGCACGAAATGATGCCAATTCTCCCAGAGTATCACTGAGCAAGTTGAAGGCAGTGGCTGCTGATGGCGCCAAGTACATGCTGTCAGCGTACGTCGTCGGCTTGAGAGCGCGCAAGCTGTCCTTGATCATCCGAAGCGCACTGAGGTACTGGTCGGGGTTGTCCTTTCTTGTCGCTCGCAGCAGGAGGACGACCAGGTCCCATCCCATTGTCAGACAATTCTGCGTAGGCAACGGTAGCGGGGGCGGCGCAACCGTTCGCAACGAGGCGGCACTGGCCTGCGCTGCCAACACCCTCTGTTCGTGGCGGTGCTTCTCCTTCTTGACAACCTGGTACAGCACCTGCAGCTTCTTCACATAGCTCGCGACACGTGCTTCAAAGAGTCCGGGAGCGGTCCCATCCACCAAATCACGGCGGCCAGTATCCATGAGACCGTTGCTGCCCGTGCGTGGCGAACCCTCGGCGGGAGCGACCAAACAAGTGATGTACTGGAACAACTCGTCCGTCGAGTCGACCGACCTCACGAGATCCTGCATCTGCTGCTCAGGGCTGCGCGTCGGCAGCGTCGCCGACACTTCGCTCGCTGCATTAGACGACACCGGACAAGTGATAGACAGGAGTAGCAACGTTAGTGACGAGTTCGTGAGCATTGGCCATGCAGAAAGGGGTGATCTACATGCCTTTTGGGAGGTTGGACAGGGCAGCGCCAAACTCCAGGATCTTGCTCATGGCGTCCTTGATGTCGTCGCTGCTTGACGCTGTCGCCGCGGCGGCAGGGTCGCCCGCCTTGATCAGATCACACAGCGGCACGTAGCTCGGCGGCAGCGGGCTCAGGCGGCGGCGGTTCCCGCTCTCGAGGCTGCTGGGATATGACGCCTGCTGCCCCATTCTACTGGTGCATCAGCTGATGAACCTGCGCGTCCGTTCGTTCTCCGTGCTTCTCCTCTGCTCAGTCGTGGGCTAGTCCTCGCTCCGCGTCACTGGTCACCTCAGTTGCTTGCAGTCGGTCGAAAGAGCCCTGCGAGAAAGCGCAGCGAAGAGCGCGCGACCACGTCGTCGGTCCTTTCTCGATGCCACCACCTCCAGCCAGTGCGCCGAGAAATAAAAGCACGAGGATCAAGTCCTGCTCGCCAGACAGTCGCGAAAAAGAGGCTCGCCGTCGGCCCAGGGGGCGGGCGGCCGGCATTGGAGGCACCGGGCGGTCGCGAGCGACCTTTCCGCCCAACGACTAGCCCGGCGCAACGGCTCGACGATCTTTCCTGCCGCCGAAAGGGCGCGGGAGATTGACCCGCCAGGCGCGGCGCTCATGTTCACGCACCACCACGCCCATGTTGCAGCAGTGCCCTGCGTCCTTTCTATTGCTTTCCATCCAATGTTCAAATCAATTATTGCTTTGTATCGAACAGATTCGCGCCAAATCCGAGCGCGAAAAATTCGACAGTCAGCGTTCACTCTATGTTCATATATCCTATCGAAACGCATTGAACAATTATTCTGCATCTAGGCTTCAATACATTTACGGAGGTTTTCGGCCTCCTCTACCGCACCGGCTCCAGTTCAGCATCGATTTTTTCCGCCCATCCACTTTTTCTCGTTTTTGTGGGTTCTTGTTGGTCAAAATAGTCGAAATTTTCAAGAAATCAACATTTTAGCAAATCAAAACGCGCTGTTGACTCCCAAGTTGCAGTTCGCCACCGAACGGGGGATGAGGAAGCTCCGCCCCCATGTTCAAGCTGAGAATGAATCAACCGCGAAGGTCTCAAGTGACCGAGACATGGGACGCTATTGATGGTCTTGGCTTCACCACTTGCCACCAAGGCGCCCAAGTCCCCGACTAAGCTTCCTGGAGACTCCATCATTTCACCGGAGAACGGGCGGCTGGATTATTTCGAAGCGCCTGCCCGCCCGCCGCCCTCTCTGCCGTCCCAAGGTCCAGACGTCTACACCCGGCGTGGCTAACGAGGCCTGTGTCACCTATCATGAGCACCTGGCGGCGTGTGAAACATGCGAGCCATCTGCTCGGCTACTTGTCGCGGCCTTATGCTTAGTTAGGGCTGGTGGAGAGAATACCACGGAAGTCGCTCGCCAGTTGGGAATTCGCCCAGTCCTAGATAGGTTCTTAAAGGCTCAGGAGCCATCCAGGTGACAGGTTGCTCCTCCAGCTGGTCGCTTCCCCTCGTCCGAGCGCCTACATACAGGAAGGTACCACCCGGCCTGCTGCCTGCGTGATTGAGTGAGTGCTCGTGACATATGACGCTCCCCAGAATGAAGCAGCAGAGTCCCGTTCTTAGCGTCGAGGAGCCGCTTCGCGACGCGCCGGTGCGCAACACTTTTATGACGAAGGCCAAGGGGAAACGGAAACCGCTCGAGAAGAGCAAGCTGTCGATGGTCGCCAAGAAGGACCAGGTCAAGGCGCGGCGTCGCCCGCCAAGCGACGACAGCGCGTTCTACACCAACATTTGGGCGCCCGAGGCCGAGGACGCGGCCGCCGCCGCCAAGAGCGCGCCGCCGTGCTACGTCGACATCAGCCAGGTCGCGTACGTGCTCACGACGATCGACTACAAGGACGGCTACGACGGACCGACCGGCAAGGAGCTCGTCAACTTCTGGGCCTCGCCCGACTCGAACGCGACCAACAAGAGCGGCAGCCTGCGCCCTGCTCCGTCCACGACCGGCTCGGCGTATGCGTCGATTGCCATCTCCAGCCGCGCCGCCGCCTCGTTGCAGCCACGGCAGTTCAGCGATGTCTCGGTCGTCATCTCGGAGCACGAGAGCGAAGAAGACGAGGACGACGAGGACGCGGACAACAATCCAAGCTTCTGGAACCCGCGCAGTGTGCTGTCATATGCCAAGCACACGCAGAGCGGAGTGCCGCGCACGACCGGCAGCAAGCGCGTCACCTTCCTCCAGCGGCAACTGTCGGAGGAGAACCTCTCGCGAGTCGCCAGCATCCCGATCTCTGGTCCGCAGCGGATGGGCGAGCGCGTCGTCTTCTCGACGGTGCTCGCCAAGCACGAGGTCGTCGACATGAGCTGGAACTCGCAGTTCCTGCTTGGTCTTCATGAGCCCGTTCGCCATGCGCTCTTTGTGATCGACCGGTTCTTGGAGCGCAGCCAGGAGCCCGACGCGGCTGTGGACTGGAACGTCAGCGAGTTCTTCAACTGGTTCAAGGAGCACTTTGTCGAGTTTATTCGCAACCAGCATCACGTGAAGACGACGGTGCTGCTGCCGCTGGTTGCCGTCAAGTTTGCGGACAAGCGCGAGATCGCGGCGTGCTACGAATCCATCTTCGTGCTGCTCGACGACATCATGGCGCAAGAGGCCAAGCTCGTGGCGGTGGCATCGTCCGAGAAGTCGTGGCAGGAACGACTTCAGACCCTGCAAGGCGACATCCGGCGGCTCAACTTCTTGCTCTTCAATGTGCTGACGCTCGAGGAAGAGACACTCAAGCCGGCCATCGGAGAAAGCTTCACGGAGCAGACGTTCCAGCGGTACGTCATGCCACGCGTCATCCGACATAGCCGGCCCAAGCGGGTCGTGATTCCGTGGATCGTCGAGCGCAGCCGTGTGTGGGGAGGAGAAAAGGTAGCGCGCGCCTACCGGGACGAGCTGCCGTTCACGGCGCGATTCATGTATGGGCACGCGTGGCAGCCCTACTTTGTCTCGCACATCGCGTCGGCCATGAAGAACCTTGGTCGAGGAATGCCGGATGAGGTCGTTGACGAGACAAACGAGTCTTGGCTCGGGTGCTCGATCCAGTAGCGAGGCTCAGGGCAGGACAAACGGCGACACCAGTGCAACGACAGGTATTGTACATGATTATGAAGGCAACTGGCGGTGAAGTGACACGGGCAAGCCTCATCTTGTATTTAAAGCGAACAAGCAAGCTCGAAGCAAGCGCGAAGGCGTAAGACATTGACGAGGAGAGTTAGAGACAGACGCACAGAACCTCGATGAAGGCTAGCTTTTCGGTAATACGCGAGAAATACCAACTCATTTGACATTTCAGCTATAAAGCGCCCTCGAACCCTCGCCGCTTGATAAGCTGGTTACAGAATGCCGAAAACGGACTGACACACCCTCACGCCCATGTTGCGCTGGAACGTTTCGCGTTTGGACAGCAAACTCCGCTTGATCGCTTCCTCCTCTGCTCCCAACACACCGAAGATCACGGACTGGAAGTCATCGTCGTCGACTGTAGCGTCCCAAAACGCAGTCAAGACTGCAGCAAGCTCCACGCTAGCGTCACACAGCAGCGCGCACCAGTCAGCCGGGAGCGTCGACGCGAGGTACGTCTGCAACTCGCGCTGCCTTACTACGTCCTCTAGAGCGATAACCAGTCCCTCGCGTTTCGCTTGGTCACTCGTTGCAAGCATCTCGGACGCTATGGTACTGATGTCTACGTCGTCGAGCTGGAAGCCCGCACTACACGACGAGCGCAGCTCCTTAAGGACCGCAGCCGCTTCCTGCTTGACCAGCTCTTCCATGATGACTCGCCCAAAGTACGGAGTCATGCAAGGGTCGCTCGTCAGCTGGACCCGCGTTCCTTCCCACCAGTAGTTGACGGCGATGGTGTACTCGTCCGAGTCGACCTGGTGCCACCAGCCTTCGGGAATGTACAGTGCGTCTACAGTAGATCACATAATACCATCAGCTTGGATACCGGACCTTGGACGAAGGAACCAGCGTTGGTGTACCTCCTGCGCCCACAGAGAACTGCAGAGGCGCCGCCTTGCCGAAGCGTGGGTGCTGGTCTGTGTCAGGATCTGCGACGTTCACTTGGCTGTGGTTGGCCGACTTGGTATACACTGGGAACGGATACAGACTCGTGCACGCGGACGGTGGGTAAAGCGTCACCACCTTCCGCCCAAAGAGCACGACAAGGACGTTTTGATACGCATCGTAGTGGAGCCCCGTACGCGTCGCGTGCGTGCTCATCCACAGGTTGACTTGGCTCAACGGGAGGCCAGCGAGACACTCAGGGCTGCGCTACAAGTTGGGAAGAGCAGATTCACTGGGTTATGCCTCCACATACCGATGCGAAAGGCAGCATGACAACGTACACGAGCAGATCATCCATGACGGTTGGCAGATAGGGTTCGGAGCACGTGTCATCGGGCTTTACGACCGCCACGGGGCACTGGCACAGGTAGAACTCGAGCTCTTCCACGTCTCGCAGCCAGTGCGGCCGGTCGACGAAGCAGGCCTGGTAGAAGTCCACGAAGTCGCCGAACTTGAGCTCCACGTTCTGTCGCGCCTTCTCATCACCCGCATAGCAGCCTCTTGACCGCTCCTTGCACGCAATGTCCACCACTGCGTCAACCGGTCACCAAAACGTGTCAGTGGCACGGCAATCGGCCGAACAAGGCTCGATGTTGAGCTCTATTATATGGGCGCACCAGTGTCGCGATGGGACGCGAACGACGCGAGCTGGTGGATGCGGTCCGGATGAAACTTGTCCAGGCGGTCAGGGCGCACGCAGAGCGCGGCGAACCCGCGTGCGAACGCCGGCGCGTTGTCCGTCACCAGCATCGCTATCATTTTCACCGGAAACTCCCCAACAGTGAGAGTGTTAGTCGTGCTTGAACCAGCGAGTTTGGCTGCTATTTTCTTAAATAATTTGTCACGAATTAGCGCTACTCATTTCTAAAACAACTGCCAGAAGTTGGTGCTTACATCAAGATAAAATCTGAAATGCATCGCACATGTCGCAGAGCTTTTGTCTACGAGCCTTCGCCGTCGATCGAGGAGCGCGATCGACTCTATCCACACCCCTCCCTCACCTTCATGCTTGCCTCCCTCCCCCGCTTGCTTGTTTAATGCACGAACAACTCTTCACCACTAGGTAGATGGATGTACATTCGCCAGTTAAAGGAAGGCGTGGACACTGGTACGGCGAGTCGGAGAATGCGTCTCTACAGTCAGGATCTTCCACGAAGTCGATGCAGTGATCTCATCTCTAGTAGTTCATCACTTCGCCCCAACGGCTCGTATATTTGATCAGTAATGCTAGCTCCATCAACAACCGGTCTGGAAACTCACACCTGCTGTTGCTGGGGGCTCGCCTCGTGCTCCTCGGCGCCTCCTGCCGCCTTGGAGTGCCGGACGCAGAAGCCGCGGCGCTGAGCCCACTTGGAGCACTCGGGCTCGGCGCAGCGAGATCCGCCGCCGTGCGAGCGGCAGTGGCCCTTGGAGATCGCTCCTTTCTCGCACCCCGGGAACTGACAGCGAACGCCGCCGCCGTGGGTTTTGCAGCACCCGCGGGACTGCACGGCGCGCTTGCACCCTTCGACGCTGCAGTACTTGATCCCGCCGTGCGCGCTGCACTTGTGGCCGAACTGAGCCACGCGCTCGCAGCCTTCCGCAGAGCACAGTCGCCTGCCTCCATGGCCCGAGCAGGCATTGTTGAAGCGCGCGAACTTGGCGCACCCGGGCACTTCACACCGCCGCCGGCGGTACCGTTTCGTTTGGGTCTCTGCGTCGCTTGGATCCGAGCTCGCGGGCGGTTGGCTCGACGCGGTAGCGCTTGCTGGCTGTGCTGCGGGCTCTGGGGTGAGTTTCGCCTTGTCAGCGCGTGGGCGCCCGCTCTTCGCCTCCGGAGTCACGACCCGAGGGCCGGCTAAGATGCTTTCGTTGCCGCTTTTCCCGTTCTCGTCCGCCGCATTGCCATTGCTTCCTTGCTGCTGCTGCTCCCGCTGCTGCTGCTTGTCCTTGGCGATAACGGCTGCCTGCAGAAGCGTGTCAATCCATTCTCGGACGGGATGTCCAGGCGGCGCTTGCATTTTGGCGGCCTCCGTCGCCGTTGTCACGCTCCCGTCGCTCATTTTCCAACGTTTTTTGCCTGCTGCTCGCGGTGAGCGGTGGCTCCATGCGCTTCGCCGCGACCCGACCACCTATGTAGCTCCCGGAACTTCAATCGTCTTGAACAGGTATTTGTATTTAGAGGTATTAATGGAGAAGGTTTATATCAACAGTGGATTTGTAGAAACACATATTAATCCATGGTATTGATTCATACAGGCAGTTGCCGTGGAGATGAGTGGTGGGCACGTGTGCACCATGTCGCACACCGCCGACCCGACGATGGCTGGGTTCACATTTCGCCACACTAAAAATGCGAAAAGTCACATGCGCTGCACGAAGGGGCGCAACCGTTGTGCGGCCAGGCCATCAACAAGGACGCTCCGTTCCGAGGTTGCAATGTCCACGCTATGTCTGCACTTGCTTGCGTCTGGTCATCCGCAAGTGTGGGAAGATGGCAGCAGTAGGATACCAGCCGCACTCCCCCAGATGGACGCACGATTCTCTGGCAGATTTGTCAAGCGCGATACAGGCGACGACGGCATGAAAGCGTGGACGTGTCGGATATGCTGGACGACAAACTCGGTTAACGGCAGCCCTGTCGGTTGCAGCGTATGCAAGCGCGAGCGTCTTCCGTCGTGGCTGCAACTCGAAGACACACATGTGCAGGTTCGTGGTGTTGGTCAGATAGGCATGCACTCCTTCCACCAGCGTTAGCTCAAGCAGACTGGTGGTGATATGGCAACTCTGTCTGGTTTCGGATGGGACATTGTAGCTCGAGCTCGGAGCGCTCGTGCTGTACCGCGCGAACGACCGCGCCTTGCCCGCCGTCGTCATCTCCAATGACCACCATCGCAGATCGCTGACACTGGCGGCGATGATGATCAAGAACGAGAACTCTCGCGGGCTAGCATCCGGTCCCGCCGTCATTCGTCACGTCTCCTTCAAGGAGGAGGTCGTCGCTGGGGATGACGTCCGAGCCAAATTGGCCCCGCTGCTTGCCGACGAGACCTTGAACGCCTCGACCGTTGCGCTCATCAGCGAATACGCGATCTGCAGCGAATGCCGCGGCGTCTTTCATGTTTATCCAGCCGCGTCGGCAGATTCAGATCAAGAGCAGCTTCAACCGACGATCGAGGGAATGCAGTTGGAACTGGACGAGCTGAATCGCTAGAAGCAGGAGCTCATCCGATCCAAACAGTACGACCAAGTCCTCGCACTCACGACGCAGATCAACAACCGACACCAACAGCTCACGGTGGCCAAGCGCGGTCTTGAGCGCCTCGACTCTCTCTCCTGCCCGTTCTGCGGGTCGGTGGTCGCGCCATAGCAATACAAAACAATCGCCCAGACCATTGTGCGCGCATTTGTAGCGTCTGAGGACGGAAGTGCGCGCAGCAGCACACAGCTCGGCATCGCTGTGAAAACCACGCAGGCTGGGCCCTGTATCATATACAATACTTGCAGCTAGAAGGTTCAACTTGAGCCAATTGCTTAGCCTCTTTGTCCAGTACTTCAAAGTACTTAGCAGCAGAGTTCAACTAGCTCACCACCCGGTTAGTGCGCCGGTGGTCTTATCACTGTTCTCTATCTCTCTCCTGGTTGAAGAATGGTCTCCCTTGTTACACTACTGTACAACACAGTATCAATGGCGCTCCAGTAGTTTCCATAGTTTGCGCAAGGCGCTTCCACCTCCTTATCCCATCGCGGCGCGGCGTCTAATCATCGCGATTGTTCGTCTACACCTTGTGCAGAGGGGGAACGGGGTGAAGCGGTTGGGGGTGAACATCTTGAGGTTTGTATGCACGTATATTTCCGGCCATGCACCAATGTCCTGTTAAACACGGAGCGGCGGGGCAACCGCCTGCGAGAGCATTGCATTTCCCAAATTGGCAAGACGAAACCAGGCGTGACACGTTGGTGGAGCAGCAATGGCCAAGCGCATGGCCGTCGACGACATGGACCCGGCGTCGCCTGGGCGAGTGGCCAAGCTCAAGCAGCAGAAGCGCTGGCGCATCCAGGCGTCCGACTTCTCGCGGCGCTGCTCAAACCCCATTCGCAAGATCGTGGACAACATCAAGCCGCCCGCCAACTCGGACAAGAGCCTCATCCCGCTCTCGCTCGGTGGGTCCAGATTGCTGATTAGATCGAGTTGCTGTCGGTCTCCTGACTGGCTGTGCTGTTTGTTGTAGGCGACCCGACGGTGTTTGGCAACCTCGCGTGTCCCGAAGTGCTCACAAGCGCGATCGTGCGCAACACCCGGTACGAAAACACCATCGTAAGATGCTGCCTGTGACTGGACCCATCTAATTAGTCGTATGTGGCCAATGAATGCAACAGGTCGCTCAAGCACAATGGCTACATCCACTCGGCTGGGTCGGAGGTGGCGCGGGAGGCGATCGCGAAGCGATACGGCAACCCGCGCGCGCCCCTGACCAAGGATGTGCGTATGCTAATAGCTGATTCTGCTGCACTGAAGCGTTTGATATGCTAACGTTCTCTTTACATCCATCCTAGGACGTCATCATTGCGAGCGGGTGCTCCGGCGCGATCGAGATTGCGCTGAACGGGCTCTTGAACCCTGGCGACAACATCTTGCTGCCGAGACCCGGCTTCCCGCTGTATCAGGTCATCTGTGAGGCGCACCGCATCGAGTGCAAGTTCTACAACCTCCTGGTAGGTGCTCTCCATTCGCATTGCGTCGCGCGGGCCCAGCACGTACGTCACTCACCCGACCGCTTTAATGTCCTCCAGCCTGATCAAAAGTGGGAAGCTGATCTCGACCACATGCAGTCGCTGATCGACGACAACACCCGCGCCATTCTGGTGAACAACCCGTCCAACCCATGCGGAAGCGTCTACTCCAAGGCACGTCATCGGCACTGCTCCTCGTTCCGTAGTGCGCTCAACTTGTTGCCCCACATATCTAACGTGTTGCATCTACTGTTCACCACTGACAGCCCCACCTTCAACGCATTCTCGAGCTCGCTGAGCGCAACAAGATCCCCATCATCGCGGTTCGTGCCACGTACTTCCTGTGTTGCACACGAAGCAGCTCCATTGGTTGAGATGTCTTACCGAGTGCTCCTGATATCCAGGATGAGATCTACGGCGACATGGTGTTTGGGGGCAACGTGTTTCTTCCCATGGCGACGCTGACCAAGACAGTTCCGGTGATCGCTGTCGGTGGCCTCGCGAAGCAGTTCTTGATCCCGGGGTGGCGCGTCGGGTGGATCACTGTTCACGACCGCGACGGCGCTCTGGAGGACGTGCGGACTGCGTACTTCAAGCTCTCGCAGTTGACGCTCGGCGCTAATTCGCTTGTCCAGGTGAGTACGCTGCGGATAGTGTGTGCAGACGTACACGTGCTCAACCGTCCCTCCAACTTGATTGTGTCGGGAGCAGAGCGCCATCCCAGACCTGCTGACTCCGGTTCCGGACAGTGCGGAAGCTCACTCGCTTGCCATGTTCAAGGAGTCGTACTACTCAGCCCTGGAGGACAACGCCAAGTTCACCGTGGAGTCCCTTCAAGGTATTCGAGGGCTGGAAATCACCATCCCGCAGGGTGCCATGTACGCCATGGTAAGTACAGCATGACTGATATTGCCCAAAAGCTGCCATCGACTGGCGCCGTGCTAATGCTCGGAATGCGTGACGACTCGTGACAGGTCAAGATCGACACCAACATTCTGGACAACATCGAGGACGACCTCGCCATGACCCAGAGGCTGCTGGACGAAGAGAGCGTCTTCGTGCTGCCTGGCCAGTGCTTCGGCATGCCCAACTTTTTCCGAATCGTGTTCGCCGCTCCCTACGAGGTGCTTGAGGACGCCTACACGCGCATCCGCCGCTTCTGCGAGCGCCGAGCCACGTAAGATCCACCTCTTCCACCTCCGCAAGCTGGTCACTTCAACGTCGAATGATGGTCATACCAGACTTAGGTTCGCACTCTGCTTTCTATCGAACTTAACAATGTAAACGTGGACCCCTTTTCGCTATTCGATGGCTTTTTGATCGGCCCCAGTTCTCGAGCGCCCACACTGCCAGCGGTTTGTTTTGTCGCACGTCCAGAGACCGACATGGGTTCGCAGCCAACCTGCGTCGGCACCATGCACACCCACCCACGCACATGTGATTTGATATCCGATCCCTGCATACAAAGCGAAGGCACTTCGAAATGGATATTCCATCCGCAACTGACCCAAAATTCCGCGCCAACCCCAACGGGCAAAAATCAGGAGGGCGCTCTATTTGGGGTCATGTACTGTACCATTCAGGGAGCCTGTAAAACGTAGGCGTAGGGTTATCATTCCTATCGCAGGCGGGGTTCGGTCTTTTACATCAATAATTACGACCAATCACAAGGCACATACTCGACATGACAGGAATATGATTGGCGGTAAAGAAAACAATGGGGAGACCCAACGTCGCTCTGGATTTTGCCAGGAGAACGCGCCGCGGGCGGTAGAAACCACTAACAGCACAACGGCGAGTTTTTCTATTGAAAACCCCGATACAAAACCCCACCAGTTCGAACAAGTGATCAGTCGGGAGTCGGCGCGATCAGTCGGGAACCGCGGGGCCTTCACAGAGGAGCGAGGAACGCGCGCGATATTACTGTTCGGACGCGCGGCCAGTTGACAAGTAGACAGGGGCGCACATCCCGTTGACGGAGGATCTCCACCACGCCCAGGAGACGAATGGCGATGCGATTGCTGACCACGCTGGCGGCCGCGGTCGTTGCTGTCGCGACGCTCCCTTATGAGGCGGCGGCAACCGCCGTGGACGGCGTCATAATGGTGCGCGGCAACAAGATGTACAACGCCAAGTCGGGCGAGCGCTTCTTCATCAAGGGGGTACGTGTTCTTGCATTGATGGTCGCCGGTTGAATTGCGCGAGCCGTGGCTGACCTCACCGCTGGTGGGTTCCTTTCGATAGATGACGTACGAGTACGCCGTGAGCGACGACTACTACGACAAGTACACGAAGGACGTGATCTCGGAGACGCTCTCGGGCCTCGAATTCAACACGCTGCGTCTGTACAACGTGAACCCGGACTACTCGTACAAGAACTTCATGACGGACATGGCGAAGCTCGGCGTGTACGTGCTTGTGCCGGCGTCCCCGGACAACGACGAGTACTTCGGAAAGTACCGCTACTCGACGATCACCAAGGCGCTCTCGTGCGACGGCGGCGGCTCGGGCAGCACGTCGGCGTCGGGCTCGACGTGCTACCCCGCGCTTCTGCTGGAGTACGGCAAGAACGTACGTCTGGCTCATACTGGCCCCCGTCACTCTATCGGAGAACTAACTAGTGTCGCTCATGGGTGGGCGTGGTGTACAGATCGCCAAGAACTTTGCGCAGTACGACAACACGCTGGGCATCGTCGTGGCGAACGAAATCATGCAGATCGACCTGACGGCGGCCTCGTGCGTCAAGGCGTATGTGTCCGACCTGAAGAACTGGATGACGGTCAACGGCAAGAAGATGCGCATCCTACCTCTCGCGTACGCGGCCGCTGACAGTAGCTACGGCACGGAGATCACGAACGCCGACGACTACCACGTGCTCAAGGTCCAGGGCCTGTTGTGCGGCGACTCGATGAAGGACGGTATGATGCAGAAGAGTATCGACATCTATCTCATCAACGAGTACCGTTGGTGCCCCGACTCGACGTTCGCGGAGGCGTACCAGCGATACATCACCATGGCGAAGGGTATCCCGATCGTCGTGGCGTTCGGCGAGTACGGTTGTAAGACGGACTCGGCGACGACCCGCGACTGGGGCATGGTGCCGTACCTGTACCAGGAGCCGTCGAAGACCGAGGATTTCACGGAAGTGTGGTCGGGTGGCTTTGCCTACTCGTACGGTGAAGCCAAGCTCGGCACGGACTCGTTGTTCCCCATGTTTACCGGTACGTCTGGCAGTCTAGAAGGGGTTTTGATGGGGTGCTTGACGTGTTCTAATCGTTGCTTTCTGATGCGATACGAAAGGTGGCTCGACGGACATCCTGTCGACGGTCAGCTCGAAGGCCACGACGGATTACACGAACCTCAAGGCCATGTTCAACAAGTACTCTGCGTACTCGGAGCCTGCCGAGTGGACGGACAGCACGATGTGCACGTGGGCGCCGGACCTCGCGACCACGACGCAGTCGTCGAACACGCGTGCGACCAAGAGCGGTTGGATCGTCAAGAGCTGCTCGTCGGACGTCCTGAAGGTTATCGACTCGGACTCGTGGACGTGCTCGAGTCGCGAGGGGGCTATTTGCTCGGATGACGGTTCCACGTGCGATGTGTCGATCTCTACCGCTCTTACAACGACGCAGGAGGACCTGTGCGGCACGTACGAGGTCGAGTCGGGTGGTGGCACCTGCGAGAGCTCGTCGGACTGCAGCGACAACGGCCAGTGCACGTCCGTCAACGGCACCATGACGTGCAGCTGCAAGACGTGCTACACGGGCACGGACTGCAGCGTCAAGGACATTTCTTCGTGCAGCTCACTCGCGAGCTCGGCGTCGGCGCCCAAGGTCATCTTTGTGGGCGTTGGTGTCTTCCTGGCTGTCATGCTCGCCGTCTTTATTGCGCTCGGCGTTGCCGCCGCCAACAAGAAGAGAGGTATGTGTGGCTGCTTGTTTGTATTCGATGGACTGTGATTGATCTAGGTTGCTGACCCTCGCTACGTGTGTGGTATGTGCCAATGTGCTATCGCGAACCGATCGTTGGATGCGTCAACGCAGCAATGGACAAGCTCGCCGACCAGGTCAAGCTCGCGCAGAACGGTCGCTCACCGGGCAACACGCAGGCTGCTGCTCTTTAGAAACGTCCGTTTCTAAAATTCGACCTCGAGGTAGTCCCGCGTTTTATTCATGTGTTGCCGCATTTCTGACAGTGAACCACCTTTTTAAACAAACATAAGTGTTTCAAACAGAACAGTACTTACAGTTAGTTGTAAACACCAACACCAGCTCGCTTGGTTGTTTGAATTGTCCGACATGAATAAAACACCGTCGTCCTTCCATCTGTATTTTTCGCGCTTTTATTCAGGCAGTCCAAAAAAGAAGGTGCATTTGCCCACGCGCTTTGTCCATCATTCGTTTCCTTCCGCTCAACCCACGCGCTCATATCCAAAGGGGAGCAACCCAAGCAAGAAAGGGAGAAAGTCCGCGTCGCCACCGCCGCCATGCCGCCGAAGAAGAAGACCGAAGAGGTAAATGGATGGTTTTGAGAACTGTATAGGACGTTCCCCCTTGCGTCTCCGGTTGTGTATGGCTCTGACCGGGTTTTGTTTCGCTGAAAATGGTACGATTCGCTCGCTTGTCGACGTTTGTAGACGCCGCGCGTGTACCTGGGCCGCCCGGGCAACAACGTCAAGATCGGCATCGTGGGCGTGCCCAATGTGGGCAAGAGTACCTTCTTCAACTGCATGTCGAAGCTCAACATCCCGGCCGAGAACTTCCCCTTCTGCACGATCGAGCCCAACGAGGCCGTCGTGCCCGTGCCGGACCAGCGTTTCAACTGGCTCGTCGAGAAGTACCAGCCCGCCAGCGTGTGCGTATCTCCGCTATTGTGTCGTCCCTAGTCGTTGGTATCATGACCGTTGTTTGTTGACCTGCTTTATGATTTGTGTGTGAAGGGTGCCGCCGGTGATGACCATCACGGACATTGCCGGTCTCGTGCGCGGCGCGTCCGAGGGCGCGGGTCTGGGTAACGCCTTCCTGTCGCACATCCAGGCCGTGGACGCCATCTACCACATGGTGCGCGGCTTCGACTCGAGCGAGGTGACGCACGTCGAGGGCAGCGTCGACCCCGTGCGTGACATCAAGATCATCCAGGACGAGCTCCGCCTCAAGGACCTGGACCGCGTAACCAAGGCGGCCGAGGGCATGAAGAAGAACGTCGAGCGCAACCTGGGCGGCAAGGAGAAGAAGATGGAGTACGAGACGCTGATCCGCGTGCAGGAGTGGCTCGAGCAGGGCAAGGACGTGTCGTTCGGCAACTGGAACGCGTTCGAGGTCGAGGTGCTCAACCAGATGCAGCTGCTGACCGCCAAGCCGGTCGTGTTCCTCGTGAACGTGAGCAAGCGCGACTACCTACGCAAGAGCAACAAGTACCTGCCTAAGATCGCCGAGTTCCTCAAGGAGCGCGGCGGGAACGAGCCGGTCGTCCCGCTCAGCTGCGAGTTCGAGCTCGAGATGCTTGACCTCGAGGCCGGCGGCCAGCTCGAGGAGTACCAAAAGGCCAACCCGACCCACAAGTCGATCCTCAACCGCGTGCTTAAGATGGGATACCACGCGCTCGGCCTGATCCACTTCTTCACGGCTGGCAAGGACGAGGTGCGGGGCTGGACGATCCGCAAGGGCCGCCTGGCACCGCAGGCTGCCGGCGTCATCCACACGGACTTCGAGAAGGGCTTCATCATGGCCGAAGTCCAGGCGTTCGCCGACCTCAAGGAGCGTAAGTGTCCACTCGCGTGTTGTTCAATTCCCGTGTTACTCCCACAGTGGAATAATGATGTGACTAACACGTTCCGTCGTTGTGATGTCGTGTAGTTGGCACGGAGGAGGCCGTCAAGAAGGCGGGCAAGCTCAAGCAGCAGGGCAAGAAGTACGAGGTGCGTGAACACGGACAGATCCTGGCTGTACACATGCCGATACCAAAATCGACACGCGCATTGATGGTTGGTTCCGCTTACTCACTCAATTTTCTCCCAATGACCCCAGGTTGAGGACGGCGACATCATCTTCTTCAAGTTCAACAACTAGAGATCTTGCCCTCGTTGGCTTGGCTCGGCATGCGGCTGATAGAGGCCGCGGGCGCTATAGCGGCGACTGGGAGGTAGCCGATGGCGATGTGCCGCCCAAAAGAACGCGCGTGTGCGCCCCAACCCGCAATGTGGGATGTCTGTTGAGCCCTGTATTCCTTTTGCGTGTTGATCCCGTATCAATTGCCTTGGGTGAAATCGCTCGCTTTCTTGGTGATTTCTCAGATCCGTCCAAGCGATGCGCCTTCATGCGTTCGCGACCGAGCAAGGACCACAAAGAACAGGTAGACGTGCTCCCCCCATTGCTTGTGCAACTGGATCTGGCACTGATGATCTTCACTCAGACCGTGAATGCGAGCTTGAAGCTGCGGTCAACTCAAGCCACTGTTTCATAGGCCCCTTTTCGGAGAGACCTCTCTCGTTCTCGCATGGCCCGTGTCTGCAGAAGGCAACGCCGGTTCGCCTTTGCGCGGGACCCGTTTCAGAGAGCGGTCGCGACTCTTTGACTCCATCGCCACCCCTTCGCGATGCGGGCACGCCTCGTTGCCCTCGCACCCCATTGGCGTCATCTATTGTCCGTCCAAGGAGGCGCCTCGCACCAACAGACAGCGAAAGACAGGATCCACTGCTGCTGAGCCTGCCTTTGCGCCATCCCGACCCTTGTCGACGGAGATCAGGGCGGCGTTGCAGCTTGCAGCTAGTGGCGAAGAAGACGGCGTCTAATCGAACGCAGCTTGGACGAGCACCGCCGACGCTGTGGAGGCCCCTCGTTGGGCACTCCCGATCCGTTCCGTCTGTAGAAGAATCGCCGTTTGACAGCGCCTAGACGACAGAGCGTTGCCACTGCTGGTAACCTCGGGACACCATGGTAAGTATCTGCCTTATCGATTCTTCCGCTTGGCCTGCTGTAGCAAACCCTGACTGGGTATTGTCTGTTTGTTGTCTGTGATGCATTAGCCAGTCGGCTTTGGCTGCGAGCCCGAGATGGTCTGGGCAACGCCCAAGCAGGCAGGCGACGTGCCGGTCAAGCGCTCAGGCCACTCATTCACGCTCAAGAGCAACGAAAACGAGACGAGCGTCTACCTCTTTGGTGGATGCGACCACAAGGCGCCCCCTGGCCCCACCAATGACCTCTACCGGCTCGACATTGCGAGTGGTAAGTTTCTCATTTTCGCCTTCGCGACGTGCTATGACCCAGCAAGCTCACAGGCTAGTGGCAACACCTTTTCCTACTCATGCCAGTAACGTACACCTGGACCAAAATCGCGCCGCTGGGAGACACCGGTGGCACTTCCGGCGCGGGCGGGGCCGACGACACATTTGGAGCCGCCGTTGTCCCGCCTCCGCGCTGGCGGCACTCGGCCGTGTTGTACGGCAAGCTGCTCGTCATCTTTGGCGTCTTCGCGTCCGAGAAGCGCTTGAATGATGTGTGGGTCTTCCACACGGAGCTCAAGGTGTGGGAGCAGAAGCACGCGCCGAGCACGTCCGGCATCTGGGAAGGTCTCCCGCAGAGCCGCGGCGCACATTCGGCCACGCTGGTTGGCGAGAGCAAGATGGTCGTCTTCGGCGGCTACGGCGGCAATGGCTTCGGACGCACGGACTTTAACGATCTGTACGCCCTCGACTTGCAAACGTTTCGCTGGGAAGAAATCACGGCCGACGGTGGCGGTGAGAAGCCGGAGCCTCGATCCGGCCACCAAGCGTGCCTCATCGAGCGAGAAGCAACTGGTGACTCGATGCTTCTCGTGATGGGCGGCTGGAACAGCCTTCGCCAATTCCAAGACATGTTTGCGTTCGACTTCAACGCTCGCACGTGGACCCAACTCGACGTGAATCTGCCGCTAGCACCCACATGGAACCACGCGTGTGTGGCTGTCAGCGCCGTGCCGCACTGGAAGGTGTTCATGTTCGGTGGCAACTGCGGCGACCTCGCTGACGGCGGGAACAACGCTGGTGGTGGAGGAGGTGGCGCATATCTCAATACTGTGGCAGTGCTGGACACGGGATCCATGCAGTGGTCGAGTCCTCCGGTCAAAGGCGAGGTGCCGCCTGCGCGAGTTGATACGGCGCTGGTGTTTGATCGAGCTACCAACCACTTGCTGCTCTTTGGCGGCTGGGCCAACCGCTGGTTCAACGACCTGCGCGTACTCAATGGGAGCGAGATTGTCGGCCCGCCTTATGCGATCGCGGGCGTCGAGCCGGCGACAGGACCTATCACGGGCAGCACCAAGCTGAAGATCCTTGGATACAACTTCCCGACGACCGGCAGAGGCACCGCAACCGTGCGGTTTGCAGTCGCGAAGGGATCCGTCGACGTACAGGGCGCAGTGCTGAACGCAACGACATTGCAGGTGACGGCACCGAGCTTCGAGAAGTACGGCCCACTGCTCGCTGAGGTGCGCGTGTCGTACCTGGTGGCATGTTTACGAACGTGGCCGCGCCTTTCAAGTTCCACTCGGTCACCGCCGCACCGAAGACGCTCGCGTTCGGTCCGTGTCTGCTAAGTGCTGTGAGTGACATGTGCCTAGCCCAAGCCCCTACGACATTTATCATTCAAGCTCGCGACAAGGACGACATGCCACGCGATTGCGGCGATGACGAATTTGTCGTCAACATCGCGCGAGTTGGAGGAGACGACCCGGCCGGCCACTCGGACAACAAGAAGGAGGACGAGAACAATCAGCACAAGGACAAAGGCGACAAGAGCGATGACGGAAAGAACGTCAACGCTGCGCCCGCTTCGAGCCCGGCGGCAGTCCGCACGCAGTGCTCTATCGTTGATCGCAACGATGGCACGTACGTGGTTACGTTCACAGCACCGGCGCCTGGCTCGCACGAGATCTCTGTCGAGTTTGCGGACACATTCAACGGTGTTGCGGGCCATGTGCGCGGCTCGCCTTTCGCTGCAACCTTCAATTCTGCATCTTCTGCACATTCTTCGGCTTCCGATGACACGTCAAACGTCAAGTGCCTGCCGCCGAGTGCGAGCGCCAAGGACCTCGAGTCGCCTGAGCTGCTGCGACGCATCATGGCGGCCATGAACAAGCGCAACGGCGAGTTCCGACGACTGCTGGTAGAGCTACGCAAGGAGATTCCAAGCAGCGAAGCCGAAGGGCTCGACACGCTGGGCCGCGTCAAGGAGATCTTGCGCAAGCTGGAGGTCGAGCGGGATGCGAATCGTCTCGTGCTAGACCAGGCGCAGCAGTTCTTTGCGCAGATCAAACGCGCAGGCAATGGACATGTCGACAAAGAGTTCACCGAGCTCGAGCACATGGAGAAGCTGTACCTGGACGTGGAGAAGCAGGTACCTGCGACCGAGCAGCGCATTCAGGCACCCACGCGCGCCTTTGGCGAGAAGACTGAGCACAAGGTGGCTGCGTATGAGACGACGATCGCCAAGAAGCTCGAGACGCTGCGCACTCTGGACTTTTGGTCGGCCGCGCTCGAGCCTGAGCGTGCACTCGACAAGATCGCTGCCTACCTCGTGGACTGGGACGCCGAGATGCGCAAGTGCGAGGAGCTGACCAACTTGTGCGCAGTGTTTGGATTCCCACAGTAAATGAACGAGTCGCGGCGGCTGATGGGAGTCATGCGCTCCGAATCCGAGGCGCTGAAGAACGTCTGGGGCATCATCAAGCGCTCCAAGAAGTTCTTTGTGGACACGCGCGAGATCGTGTTCAAGCAGATGGACGTCAACACGCTACAAGTTGAGGTGCAGTCCATGCTCAAAGAGCTCAAGAAGACACCCAAGGACATCCAGTGGTGCGACGCGTACGCAACCGTACTTCGTGACTGCCAGGCGTTTGACAAGACGCACCCATTGCTGCGCTGCCTGTCGTCCAGCTACATGCGGCCGCGCCACTGGAAGCGGATCATGGCCAAGGCGCCGCGCGGTCCAAACGGAGAAGAGATTCCGTTCCTCACTCCCGACGAAGACCCAGAGCAAAAGCTCGAGGTGGTATTAAGCAAGCAGCTACACTTGATTAGCGCCGACATAACTGAGATCTGCTACGAAGCAGAGAAGGAGCAGGAGCTCGAGCTGCGTCTCGTGGAGCTCGAGGGCATCTGGGCCGAGGTGAACTGGGAGATGACGCCGTACAACCCTCACGCAACGTCAGAGGAGGACCTGGTGCCTTTGTTGAAGGTCTCGGAAGAGAACTTCGAGCTGTTGGAAACTCACCAGATCGATGTGCAGGGCATGGCGGCGTCGCCCTACCAGTCTGAGTTTGAGCCGCGTGTCACGAGTCTGCAGTCTGGACTCGCGGCCATTAACGAGGTCGTGGTTCTGCTCGGAGACATCCAGCGGTCGTGGAGCTATCTCGAGCCGCTTTTCATTCAGTCCGAAGAGGTCAAGAAGCAGTTGCCCGAGCTCACAGCCGACTTTGAAGACATCGATGTGGACGTTCGCGCGCTCTTACGCACGGCGTGGAAGGCGCTCAATGTGCGCAAAGCGTGTACGGCGGACGGTCTGATTAAGAGGCTCGAGAGTATTGTCGCCAAGCTTGAGCTCTGCAAGCACCGGCTGAAGGAGTTCCTGGACGGCCGACGCCGGCAGTTCCCGCGCTTCTACTTCATGTCCGAGGCCGACTTGCTCGACATCTTGTCGAACGGCTCGCGCCCCGAACGCATTATGCCGCACTGCTCCAAGATCTACCTGGCCACCAAGACACTGACACTCGTGGACCGCGAGGACGGCAACGCGCGGCCGATGGCGACCGAGTTTGTTTCGGGCGTCGGGCACGAGGTCGTGGACTTTTACGAGCCTCCAGTTCTCGACGGCGAGGCTGAGATTTACCTCGCGACCGTCATGAAGGCCATGCGCCTGACGCTTTTCAAGCACATTGAGCGCTCGCTCGTGGAATACACGAACAAGCCACGCACGGAGTGGATCAATTTCAAGGACCCCGCCACGAACCGCCCAGTTGACGCAGCACAGATCATTCTGCTCGCCGCGGACATGCACTACGTGAAGGAGGTGGAGAGCGCATTCCGAGCCATGAAGGGTGGCGAGGACGGAGCTGGAGCAGACAAGGATGCGCTCCGCAACTACAATGTGCTGCAGGAGAAGCAGCTCGAGGACCTCATTCGGCTCACTCAAAGCCCCATCACGTCTGCTGAGCGTCAGCGCGTAATGTGTCTCATTACCATGAACGCGCACGGTCGTGACATCGTCGCGGGCATGATCCGCGCCGGCGTGGATGACTCTGCGTCCTTCCAGTGGCAGTCACAGCTCAAGCACTACTTCTCCCCGGCGCAAGACAGCTTCCTCAAACGTGACGCCACCTTCCGAGGACCAAACAATGAGCGCGCGCAGATCTTGATCGCCGACGCCGGTATCCCGTACGACTACGAGTACCTGGGCAACGGGCCTCGACTCGTGATCACGCCGCTTACGGATCGTATCTACGTGACGGCGACGCAGGCGCTCAACCTTATGATGGGTTGTGCGCCCGCTGGGCCTGCCGGAACTGGCAAGACCGAGACGACCAAAGATCTCGCGAACACGCTGGGCAAAGTCTGCTACGTGTTCAACTGCTCGCCCGAGATGGACTACAAGTCGCTGGGCAACATCTTCAAGGGCCTAGCGTCTTCGGGGTCGTGGGGCTGTTTCGACGAGTTCAACCGCCTCGTTCCCGAGGTGCTGTCCGTGTGCTCGGTGCAGTTCAAGGCTATGTGTGACGCGTGCAAAGTGGATGACGAGACGTTCATTCTCGAGAACGACACGGTCTCGCTCGACCCGACTGTCGGCGCGTTCATCACGATGAACCCGGGATACCTCGGCAGCTCTGAGCTGCCGGAGGACCTCAAGGCGCTGTTCCGACCTATGACGGTCATGGTGCCTGACCTTGTGCTCATTTGCGAGAACATGCTCATAGCCGAAGGTTTCACGCAGGCCAAGGTGCTTGCATCCAAGTTCTACGGGCTCTACTCGCTGTTGGGACAGCTCCTGAGTAAGCAGATGCACTACGACTGGGGTCTGCGCGCCGTCAAGAGTATGCTGTGTGTCGCTGGCGCGTTCAAGCGCGCCGAGCCGGACATCCCTGAAACGGACCTGCTCATGCGCGCGCTGCGTGACTTCAACATCCCCAAGATTGTCGCCGAAGATCTCGTGATCTTTTACGGTTTGCTTGGCGACCTGTTCCCACGAGACTCGCCGAATGTGGATGTGCGCAACGACCCGCCACGCAAGCGCGACATGGAACTGGAGGCCATGGTCCAGGGCGCGGCCGAGGCGATTGGCAACACGCCACGTGCCGAGTTCATGCTCAAGGTGGTGCAGCTCTCCGAGTTGCTGGCGATCCGCCACTGCGTGTTCGTCATGGGCCCACCAGCAAGTGGCAAGACCGAGACGTGGAAGACGTTGAAGAAGGCTCGTGAGCTCATGGGCACGCCCATGGAAGTGCAGGACCTCAACCCCAAGTCAGTGAACACGAACGAGCTGTACGGCTACATTGTGCTCAAGACGCGCGAGTGGAAGGACGGTCTGCTCTCGCGCATCATGCGCGACTTGGGCTCGCAACGGCGAGATAACGGCGAGGAAGACGCGAATCCCAAGTGGATCATCCTCGATGGCGACCTTGATGCCAACTGGATCGAGTCGATGAACTCGGTCATGGATGACAACCGCATGCTGACGCTCGCGTCGAACGAGCGTATCCCGCTCAAGCCGCATATGCACATGATCTTTGAGATCCGCGATCTCGTGTATGCGACGCCCGCGACCGTCTCACGTGCCGGCATTCTGTACATCTCCACGTCCGAAGGGTACCAGTGGCGGTGCCTGATCGACTCGTGGCTCGATCGCCATTGCCAGGAGCCGGTCGACCACCGCCAGCGTGCGATGATGTTCTCTCCGGATGTGCGCGCCAAGTTTCAGTCGCTCTTTGACCAATACATCGAGCCGACGCTCAAGTTCTTCCGCAAGAAGCTCACGCCCGTCGTGCCCGTGGAGGAGACGACGCTGGTCACCAACCTGCTCAATATGATCGACTGTCTGCTGACGCCGGCGCTGCTCGAGGACTTCAACATCATGCAGCACAACTTTGTCTTCTGCTGCGTCTGGGCGTTCGGGTCGGTCTTGACGCTCGGCGACGACGGCACAGACTACTCGGCCGAGTTCAGCAACTGGTGGAAAGCTCAGTGGAAGGACGTGAAGCTCGCAGCGTCCGCTAGCAACGCCGTGTTCGACTTTTGGCTGGACCCCGAGGAGTGCAAGTTCAACTCGTGGGCCAAGAGTCCGTACTTTTACACGGAGACGTACAAGTCGCCGAGCCCAATCAACCAGATCACCGTGCCGACGACGGAGACGGCCTCGATCGCCTTCTGGCTGGAGAACTTGCTTGTTCGCGGCGTTCCTATCATGATTTGCGGCCCCGCTGGTACGGGTAAGACCCAAAACATCATGGGTATGGTCAAGAAGCTCAGCCGCGAGGACAACACGAACAGTGCGACCCAGTTCCGGTACTGCACGATCAACTTTAACTTCTACACGACGTCGAACATCCTGCAGCAGGCCATGTTCGGGCAACTCGAGCGTAAGACAGGTGCCAACCTTGGTCCACCGGGCAAGGCACGGCTCATCTACTTCATGGACGACCTGAACCTGCCCGAGGTCGATCCGTACAACACGCAGAGCGCCATCTCGCTGCTGCGGCAAGTGATGGAGTACCGCCACTGGTTCGACCGGCAGAAGCTGCAGATCCAGAACATCCTCAACACGCAGGTCGTGGCCGGCATGAACCCTACGGCGGGGTCTTTCCTCGTGGATCCGCGCCTGCAGCGCCACTTCTGCACGCTTGCGATGGGCATGCCCGAGGCGCCGAGTCTCGTTACGATCTACGAGACTTTCCTCGGTGGCCACCTCGCAAACTTCGACGCTGAGCTGAGCAACTCGCAGTTTGCCAACTCGCTCACCAAGGCGGCGCTGAGTCTGCATGCGAGCGTGGCGTCTACGTTCCGCAAGACCGCGGCTAACTTCCACTACGAGTTCAACGTCCGCCACTTGTCGAACGTGTTCCAGGGCCTCATCGCGTCCAAGAAGTCGCGCTTCTCGACCGCCGACAAGTTTGTACAGCTCTGGCTGCACGAGAGCGAGCGCGTGTACGGCGACCGACTCGTGTGCAAGGCCGACATTGAAAAGTACAACCAGCTCGTGCAGCTGCAAGTCAAACGATCCTTCCCAGCGTGCAACACGAGTCGATACTACGCGGCAGAGAACGCGTGGCCGCTCGTGTTCTGCCACTTTTGCAAGGAAGACGACACCGAGTACGACCAGCTCACGGGCCAGAACCTGGACGAGCTTAAGCGCACGTTGCACGCGCAGCTCCGCGACTACAACAACAACGAGAACAACACGGCCATGCACTTGGACCTGTTCGACGACGCCGTCAAGCATGTGGCGCGTATCGTGCGCATCCTGCGGAACGAGAGTGGCCACGCGATGCTCGTGGGCGTAGGAGGCAGCGGTAAGCGGTCCCTCGCGCGGTTAGCGACGCACCTCTGCGGCTACACTGTCAAGCAGATCACCATCAGCTCCAAGTACGGCGAGAACGAGTTCAAGGAAGACCTGCGAAAGATGCACCTTGCAGTCGTAGACATGCTGTCGCGCAACGAAGAGGACGGCGGCGTCGTGTTCATGCTGACCGACTCGCAGATCACCAACGAGAAGTTCCTCATCTACCTGAACGATCTGCTCGCGTCGGGTGAAGTCCCGGACCTGTTCGCGACAGAGGATTTGGACAACATTGCCAACTTGCTGTCCCCAGTCGCGGGCACGAAGGACCGGAAGGAAATCCTCAAGTTCTTCCAGGCGGAGCTGCGCAAACGCCTGCACGTGTGCCTCGCGTTCTCGCCCGTGGGCGACGACTTCCGGAACCGAGCGCGGAAGTTCCCCGCGCTTGTCAACTGCACGGTCATCGACTGGTTCCAGCCGTGGCCGAAGGAGGCGCTGCTATCTGTCGGCCGCGAGAAGCTCAAGGAAGTCGTGGATCTGCTTGGTTCGGACGAGTCGCGCGCGGGAATCGAAAACTTCATGCCGTTCTCTTTCCAGTCGGTCAACCTCTGTGCTGAGCGGTTCTACCAAGTCGAGCGCCGCCACGTGTACACGACGCCAAAGTCCTACCTGGAGCTGCTTCAGCTGTACAAGAAGATCCTTCGGAAGAAGGTGACGGAGTACGGCGCTGCCATCGATCGCCTTGAGAAGGGTCTTCAGAAGCTCAAGGAGACAGGAGACACGGTGGCGCGGCTCGAAGTCGAGCTCAAGGTGATCCTAGAGGCAGCAGAGGACAAGAAGGCCGTGGCGTCGGCGATCGCCGAGGCTGTGAACAAGGAGAAGGCGAATGTCGAGACGGAGAGTAAGAAGGCGAACGAAGAGGCCGCCAAGTGTGCGGTGATCCAGGCCGAAGTGACGGAGAAGCAGCGATCGACGATGGAAGATCTGGCCAAGGCCGAGCCCGCTGTCGCGCAGGCCATGGCCGCGCTTGACTCGCTGAACAAGAAGGATCTCGGCGAGTGTAAGACCATGTCCAAGCCGCCCACCGGTGTCGACGACATCTTCGCGGCGACCATGGTGTTGCTTGCCGGCGTGCACCCGAACGTTCAGGTCACGAAGGCTGGCAAGGTCAAGGACGCCAAGTGGGACACGGTCAAGAAGTCGCTGCTGGGTAACATCCCCGAGTACATTGATTACCTCGTGGGCTTCAAGCAGGTCGTGGACGACGGCAAGGTGCCCACGCAGAACTGGAAGGAGGTGCGCGAATACCTCGAGAAGGAGCACTTTAACTACGACATCATTCTGACGAAGAACAAGGCCGCCGCCGGTCTGTGTTCGTGGGTGGTCAACATTGTCATGTACTACGACATCGTCGTGACCGTCGAGCCCAAGCGCCAGGCGCTCGCGGCTGCCAACTTGGAGCTCGAGGCCGCCAACAAGCGGCTTGAGGAGGTCACGACGCTCGTGGCCGAGCTGCAGGTCAAGCTCGACAAGCTGCTCACGGAAGCCGCCGCCGCCAACAAGGAGAAGGAGGATGCCATCAACGCTGTGGAGACGGGCAACCGCAAGATGAAGCTCGCGGGCACGCTCACGAATGATCTGTCGAGTGAGAACGAGCGTTGGGGCGTCAATGTGCTCCAGCTGCAACGCGAGAAGGACTTGCTGGTTGGGGACGTGCTGCTTGCGTCGGCCTTCATCTCGTACATCGGTCCGTTCACCAAGCCATTCCGAGACGAGTTGCTGAACAAGCACTGGGTGCCGTTCCTGCGCAAGGCCGGAGCGGGCGGCGAGAGCATCGCCATGTCGGAGGAGGCGAACCCGCTGTCGATCTTGACAGACGACGCGCAGATTGCCCAGTGGAACACGCAGAAGCTGCCAGCAGACCGCGTGTCGACCGAGAACGGCGCCATCGTGGTCACGACCGTGTCCATGGGCCGCCGGCCGCTCATCATCGACCCGCAGCTGCAGGCCATCGCGTGGATCCGAGACATGGAAGCCGCGCAGAACCTCGTGATCGTGCGTGTCGGCCAGAAGCTCTGGATTGAGCGTCTCAAGGCGGCGATCGGCACGGACGGCGCGCTTATGATCGAGAACCTCGGCGAGAAGATCGACCCGATTCTGGCGCCGGTGATCCAGCGATCCACTTCCCGCCGCGGAGCCCGGTACGAGATCCAAATCGGCGACGCGTCCGTGCCCTACAACGACGGGTTCCGGTTGTATCTGCACACGAAGCTGGGCAATCCGCATTACCCGCCGGAGATCCAGGCGGAGTGTACGATTGTGAACTTCACGGTCACGTCACTCGGCCTAGAGGATCAGCTGCTCAACTTAGTTGTGTCTAAGGAGCGCGCAGACCTGGCAGTTAAGCGCGAGAAGCTCATCCAGGAGCAGAACGAGGGCAAGATCGAGCTCAAGAAGCTCGAGGACGACATCCTCTTCTATCTCGCGAGCGCGGACGATGACATCACCAACAACCAGCCTCTCATTGCCATCTTGAGCGACACGAAGCACAAGGCGCAGAAGACGCAGAACAACATGGAGGCCGCCAAGCGCACGCAGGAATCGGTCAACCTCACGAGCGAGAAGTACCGATCGATTGCCGCGCGCGGCTCGCTGCTCTTCTTCCTCATGAACGACATCTCCAAGGTGCACTCGTACTACATCTACTCGCTGGCGGCCTTCCAGCAGGTCTTCCTCGCTGGCATCTTCCGCGTCCCACTCAACAGCAACAGCGACGCCAGCGACGACAGTACCGCTCCGGGCGATGCTGCCGCCGCCGCTGGTGGAGCTGAAGCAGGCTCTTCGGCGAATGCGAAGGCGGCTGGTGATGCGCCTGTGGAGGAGCAACAGGGAGAAGAAATTCTGGAGATGACGGACGAGGAGATGCAGGCGCGCTGTCTCGTGCTGACGGACAGCATCACGTCCTGCGTGTACAACTACATCCGCCGCGGATTATTTGAGCGGGACAAGCTCACGGTCGCGACCATGCTGTGTCTCAAGATCCTCCTCAAGGCAGGCCTGCTACCAGACGCAGAGGTCGAGGCGTTCCTCATCAGCAAGGCGCACGTGGATTCGGGCAGTGCGGGCGCTGCGAGCGAGTGGCTGCCAAGTGCCGTGTGGGCCAAGGTCAAGGCTCTTGAGACACTAAAGTGCTTCCAGGGGCTCGGCGACTCGGTGCAGAACGACCCGGACGCATGGCGGAAGTGGTTCGCTGCCGAAGACGCCGAGCGACTCAAAGCGCCGGGCGACTTTGTCAAGCTCACGTCCTTCCAGCGGATCGTGTTGCTGCGTGCGATGCGTCCGGACCGCGTCACGAATGCGCTCCGCACCTTCATCCTCGAGTCTTTGGGCGAGGAGTACGTGACGCAGCCTCCGTTCGACATGGATGCGACGTTCGAGGAGACCACGGCTGCAATCCCTGTGTTCTTCGTGCTGTTCCCCGGTGTCGACCCAACACCGTGGGTCGAGAAGCTGGGCCGGTCGAAGGGCGTGAGCATCGAGTTCGGCAACTTTATCAACATCTCGATGGGCCAGGGACAAGAAGCATTCGCTGGCGAAGCCGTGAAGCGTCTGAGCGCGGAAGGAGGCTGGATCATCCTGCAGAACGTCCACCTGATGCAGAGCTGGCTGCCGACGCTGGAGCGGCAGCTCGAAGAGCTCGCGACCGAGGGTTCGCACCCGAACTTCCGGTGCTTCATCTCGGGCGAGCCGCCGCCGCTGCCCGACATGCTCAACATCCCCGAGTCGCTCATGCAGAGCTGCATCAAGGTGGCCAACGAGGCCCCGAGCGACATCCAGTCCAACCTGCGGCGCGCGTGGGCCAACTTCAGCGAGGATGTGGTGCAATCGTGCGCCGCGCCGTCGCAGTTCAAGGCCTGCCTGTTTGCGCTATGCTGGTTCCACGCCATCGTGCTGGGCCGTCGCCGCTTTGGCCAGCAGGGCTGGAGCCGCGCGTACAGTTTCAACACGGGCGACCTGACCATCTGCGCAAATATCCTGCGCTCGTACCTCGACACGGCCGCCGCTGTTAGCGCGGATAGTGACGCCGGTATCGTCGTACCATGGGACGATCTTCGCTATTTGTTCGGTGAGATCATGTACGGCGGCCACATCACGGACGCGTGGGACCGCCGCACCAACAACACGTACCTGAGCGTGTTGATCCACCCGTCGCTGTTGAACGGCATGGAGCTCGGCCCGGGATTCAAGTCGCCCAACCCGAGCGAGTTCGCGTTCGCTGACTACGCCAACTACATTGAGAAGAACATGGTGCCGGAGGCGCCGCCGCTGTTCGGGCTGCACCCGAACGCCGAGATTGGCTACCTCACGACCACGTGCGAGACGTTGTGCTACACGATTGTGACGATCGGCGGCGGCGGTGGAGGCGGCGGCGAGGGCGGTGGCGGTGGTGGCGGCGGGGACAAGACGGCCGCTCTGCGTGCAGCCATCGAAGACTTTGAGGCGCGATGCCCCGAGTACTTCAACATGCTGGACGTGGCGGAAGCCGCGGCGCCGCACCTGACGGAAGAGCACGGCCCATTCGTGGTCGTGGCCACGCAAGAGTGCAGCCGCATGAACGTGCTGCTGGAGGAGATCCGCATCTCGCTGGGCGACCTGAAGAAGGGCCTGAACGGGCAGCTGAATATGTCGCAGGCGATGGAGGATCTCGCGACGGCCATCGCGCTGAACGAAGTGCCCGGGCGCAACCCCTTCTCGCAGTGCAAGTGGGAGAAGAAGGCGTGGCCGTCCAAGAAGTCGCTCAGCGGCTGGTTCGTCGACATGATAAAGCGCCACGCGCAGCTCGCGACGTGGGCGTCCGACTTCGTCACGCCCCTGTCTATCTGGCTGCCGGGCCTTTTCAACCCGACGGCATACACGACCGCGTGTCTGCAGGTCACGTCGCGCAAGAAGCTCATGCCGCTCAACCAAATGACGGTCGAGACGCACGTGACGACGTTCCAGGATCCGTCCCAGGTCACGTACTACCCGGACGACGGAGTGTTCGTGCACGGCTTGATCCTGGAAGGAGCGAGGTGGAGCGCGCTGGACGAGATTGGGGAGTGGTACAAGGTGGGCGGGTCCCCGACGACCGAGTGCGGCGGCACGCTGCTCGACAGCAACCCCAAGGAGCTGCTCTCGCCCATGCCCGTCGTGTACGTCAAGGCCGTGCAGACCCAGCCGCAGTGGGAGCCGTCGTCCGTCGGGTACTTGCGCCACGACCCGCAGGTGTGCGAGTGCCCCGTGTACCTCACGCGGTTCCGCGGCCACACGTACATCTTTTTGGCGACGCTGCCCACGGACTGCGGGCGCGAGAAGTGGGTGCTGCGCAGCGTCGCCATCATCTTCCAGGACGACAACTAGGCGTGGCAGGAAGTAGCCGTGGGCGTAGTGAGTGTGACAGCGACGAAATGCCGTGCGGAATACAGCGATGCATGCAACTACACAACGTGTCAACCTATAGTTGCTAAGGACCCTTTCATCTCTTTATTGGCGCTCGTACCTCGTGGTACAGGCTTCATCTCGAGGGCGTGCGCTTGGACGCCTTGCGGCCAGCACCGCCGTCCTTCTTCTCCTGCTCCTTCTCCTGCTCCTTCTCGTCCTTGCCCTGCTGTTGCTGCTGCTGCTGCTGCTGCTGCTGCAGCGCGAGCATCTTCTCCAGGAAACTGCCGTCGTTCGGGATGGCGGGCACGCCGCCGGGCGTCTCGAGCACCGGCTCGCCGTCCTTGTCCTTGTCACTCTTGACGCTCTTGTCGTCCGGCTCCTCGTCGCTGCCCCCCGCCAGCTCGCGCGTCTTCTGGCGCTCCTTCCGGCGGCGGCGCTTGTCCGCGCGCTTGTTCGCGCGCGCCTCAAACTCCTCGGCCTTGCGCTTGCGCGTCTGCTCGAACGCCTCCTGCTGCTTCTTGGCTTCGTGCTGCTTCTCCATGCGCGCCACGCGCTCCATCTCCCTGTCAACCCACCCCTTCCGTAAGCAACCGCCCAGTACATTGCCGAGTCGATAGTGAGGACGCACCTCCTTCTCGCGGCGCGGTACATGTGGAACTCGCCGCTACCGGCGCCCGCGGTCGAACCCGACACGTTGTCGACGCGGTTGATGTGGAAGCGCCCGCTCTCGTCCCCGCCCGCAGCCGCCGCCGGAGCCGCGGAGGACGCAGCAGAGGACGCCGCATCGCCGCCCGCGGCCGTCGCCGCCGAGTACGAGATCGCCGCCACCTTGGCGTCCTGGTCCGTGTACGTCTGCACCGTCGTGTAGCGGCCCATGGTCGTCTCTCTGGATCGACTTCCTGCTCGATCACTACGGTCACCTGTGCGCTTGGAGCTCTTGCGCCTGGTGGTTTCCTGGTTATCCAGACTAAACCGCAAATATCGGTATGTATACCATATCGGAAAATATACCGCTTGATACCGGTACTTTTCAGTATATCGGTATTGATACCGACTTGATGGGCGGGGCGGCGGCCCTGTCCACCAGCGGCGCACAAGCGGAAGAGCACGAGCGGCGGGCAGCAAGAGCGCGTCTGTGTGTGCGACTTGTTTGGGGAGCGAGCGGCAGGATGAGCAGCAAGATCGCGCAGACGACCAAGGTGGCGTGGCACGTGGTGGACGCCAAGGGGCAGGTGCTGGGCCGGCTGGCGTCGCAGCTCGCGCCGATCCTGCGCGGCAAGCACAAGCCGACCTACGCGCCCAACGTGGACTGCGGCGACTACGTGGTGGTCATCAACGCCAAGGACATCGTGCTCACGGGCAACAAGTGGGAGGGCAAGCTCTACCGCTGGCACACGGGCCACCCCGGCGGACTCAAGCAGCGCACGGCGCGCGAGCTCTTCGAGCGCAAGCCCGAGGACGTGCTGCGCAAGGCCGTGTTCGGCATGCTGCCCAAGAACCGCATGCGCAAGCTGCAGGACCAGAAGCTCAAGATCTTCATGGACGACAAGCACGACTTCATCGCCGAGGTCGGCGAGAACCCCGTCATCCTGTAAGCGAGTCCTACCGTCGAGCGCCGGCATCGGAGCGGAGCGGAGGGAACGCACAGGAGCAAGGTTATAGCGGCAAACAATAAAATGAAAGCAGAAAAAAAAGGTGTTAGAAAGAGAAGGGCATTGACGCAGTGATCCGACTGGTCGACGCTTCTTGTCGCTCTCGCGTCGCGGATCATGACGTGGCTGCTTCTGGTTCTGCCTCGACTGGGTCGGTGGCGGCTGCTGCTGCCTCTGCTTTTGCTGTCGCTTCTTGCCGCAATTGATCCTCGTGAACGATGCGGCGCAGGTCCTGCTCGTTGTTGGCCATGATGTCCACGAAGACGTCCACCTCGACGAAGCCTGGGCGACGCCGCATGCACTTGGATGTCACCTAACACGCCAAACGAGGAAGCCAGCACGCATCGTGAGCTAGAACACCCTCTAGCAATGAAGAAACAGCCTCCTCGTGGCAGCATACCTCTGCGAACGCCACCTCGGAACGCGCTCGCCATGTCTTGGGAAGCGCGTCCGGCAGACTGGCAGCAGCTTCCATGGCATCGACGAGCTGGCAAGCCGGAAGCAAGCGGCGCGAGGTCTAGCCCAACGCTGAGTGCAGGTACTTTTGCTGCCGCCCATTGAACAACAAGTCGTGGACTTGCTCGATAACGGGTGGCTCCTCCGGTGGAGCGAGCGATACCAGTCGATGTGCCGACTCGATGGTGACCAGGGTGTCTTCGGGTAGATGTGCGGTCGGTGGGAACCTGTACACCGGAGGTGGCTGCAGCATAGTTCACACCAGCGAGCAGAGTTAGAGATTAGACAATAGGCCCTGTAGGTTCGCAGTGAGTATGACAAGATACGCACCGCGACGTTGATGAAACACGGCAAGTCGGACTCGCTCTCGATGGCCTCGTGGACATGTTGGACCAGCGACGCCACTGCGCCTTCTTCGCCTCGCTTGCGCTCATCGATAACTTGGCGAAGAGACTGCTCGACGGCTCGAATCGCTCGCGTGACATTGTCACATGCGGCAGTGGCGACATCGCGAAGGAACCGCACGCGCTGCAGCATCTGCTCGTGCTCAAACTTGATGCCTTTACGCAAGTTGGTCGCAGCGACGTCGCTTCCGTCGTGATGGTCGCCGTCTCCTGGCGCAGTAGACGACGCGTCTTTCAGGCCATCGACCGCGCTGGAAACGGTCATAACTGCTGCGAACAGCGCCTCGCACTTTTGCACCACCGTGTCGTACATGATCTGCATATCTTCGATGGATGACGCGTCGCCAGTGCCTTCTTTGAATTGATCACCCGCAGCAGGTGCTGCATCTTTGGCGACAGCACTAGCAGCAGGCGCAGGCTGCTTCCCTTTTCCCTTTGCGGCTGCAGCCTTGCTGGTCGGCGGCGCAGGTGCCGAAGGGGCGGACGGTTGAGTAGGAACCTCATCGACAGACTGCCCTGATGGATCGCGAAACACTCGGCATGTGAAGTCCAGGCGCGCGATCTGGGTCTGTGTGGTTTCGACGAGGTGTAATAGTGCCGGTCGGTTGCGACTCGCAGCAGAGTAGCCCTCAACGAGCACTTGTAGCGAAACACGGAAGCGATCGCACTCGGCTTGCAGTGCGGTCTGATAGATGAGAGCGATCGGTCGGCAGGTGTCTTCTGTCCAGCCATCCGAAACCAGACCCGCTAGCTCTGCTTCGTCTTCCGTGATCTTGGACGCAATTACAGCGCAGAGTTCGTCTTGTAAGATGTCAGTACGCGCGTGCAGCTCGTCTTTGGTCGCGTCATCGAACCGCATTTCGTTCAGCACCTCGTTGAACCGCTGCTGGAACTGGTTCACGAGCGACTGCTTCGTGTCGGGGCGCCGAACGAACGTGCAGAAGTTGACCGCCATCATCTGCGATCGCTCTGCAAAGACAGCACGCTGCTGGCGCATACGAGAGAAGCAGCGATGCATCGTGCAAATGTACTGCGCTTCCATGTCGTTCCACATATGAGCCAGCACCCGTGCAGTTCGAGGAGTGAGATCTCCCGACAACGTGTTCATCGAATCCTGCAGGTGCGTCTGCTCTTCTGCCGCCCACGACTTGGAGTCGAGTGTGCACTGCTCGACTTGTTGTCGGCCGGCCTCGACAGACGCGCGAAGTTCCGCTAGTTTTTCCTTTTTCGCCTTGGCTTCCTCGGCTTGCTGGAGCGCCTGCTGACGCCTTGCTAGCTCTTCTTGGGCTTCGGCAATCGATGATTCAAGTGCAGCGATGCGCTCTTGACGACTCGCTTCCCCAATCATCAGGAGCAACTCGCCGTCTTCTTTATCTTGCTGGCGTACCAGATTCTTGTGGGTTTGCTCACGAATGAACTCCTCAACGTGCGAGACGATAACTTGATGCGCTTCATCCGACGTACCAGCGGCCGACTCGCCAGAAATCCCGCGGAGAGTGCCGAACTTCGAGTACCACGCATTGTGGGCGTCCGCAGTGCTCTCGCTAGAGAGCACATGCACTGACAGCAACTCGCTCGCATTTAAGCTGTGGTTGGCATGACTCAGCCGGTGACGGAATGTCGCGTCCTCCGGTGGTACATTGAGTTGCAAGTGCCACTTTGTTCCGGTCTCTTCGTCCTCCAGTTGGCCCAAGCACCGCTGCATGACGGCCTCTTCGTCGCAATGCAGGTAAAACACCAAGTCGACACCAGATTTGCCGTGGAAAAAGCTCGACGGTAGCGCAGGCTTAGAGCATCTGGGAGCGATCGGCGATTCCAAGTCGAATGGAGACAGGATAGACAGTGGGTCCACGTGTCCGCTTAGCAGCTCTTCGAGCTTGAGACCCTGCTCCTCCGTGCTCGGTAGGTCGTGAATGATCCACCCAGACGTCTTTGCGACGTCTCCAGCACTTGTACTCGGAAGCTGAGCGATCTCACGGCCACGCGCTTGGATAGCGTCTACGGCTAGTCGAGCATATTGCTCCGTTGTCATCACCATGCCGCCCGCAAGCCACCGCTCGAGTTGCAGTCCGAACTCACTTTTACTCGCAATTGCTTCTTGGAGAAGCTGGTGGATCGAGAGCAGCGTCAAGTTATACTTGTTCGCCAGTAGCTTGGCTTGTGTCGCCTTCCCAGCGAACGGCGGTCCGAAAATGAGGATACGCAGCTCGTTCTCGAATGTGTTGACGGAGCAAATGGTGCTCGGAGATTCGTCACCGGAAGACTGCTCTACAACGGTCAAGTCGTTTTCTGATGCCTCTGGTGTCGATCCTGGCGTGTCTTCATGTGACGGTATCGTGCGATCGATCCACTGCAAGTACTTGATCTCTTCTCCAAGCACGTAGCATTCTTCCAGCACTTCAGCTGCCCCAACAAACCTCGAATCTCGGGGATGCCATGGCGTTATGCTCGAGCCTTTTGCTGTTGGTCCAACGTAGTCGACTGCTGAGCGAACCGGGCGAAACGTCAGCAGGTACCTGTCAAACTCGCGAGCGTCCAGCAGTTGAGTCTGGTTCGCTGGGTTTTCGTCGTCGTTGGAATGACCCGGATGTCCGACGAGTGATTTGCCTTCAGCAAACAGCGCGCATAACTCCGCCCAAGCCTCCGTGTCGAGAAAGACCGACGGATCCCGTGCAAACAGAGTTTCTTCGCGTTTCCCCGCCACGAAAAGAGCAAATTGCACCAACTCGGCCGTGACGTCGCGCGCAAAGACCTCGACACTAAAATGTCTCGCAGCGTCAATCGATCCTTCCAAGTGTCGGCGCTCCACGCGTTGTATGCGTACATCGTCGTCAAACCGCTGGAGAAGAAGACTATAGTGGCTGCCGTCTCGGTCCACGCGACGTAAGGAGTCCTCTTCACGCTGCTGATCATACGCAAACGACCGCAGCTCCCGATTTTCGCGCGCGATCTCCTTGCAACATCTAATCCGCTCGATGTCATCTTGCATTTCTCGGTCTCGATTTGTCGGTCGTAGCGCCAACGATTCCAAGACAGCAGTCACTCGGACACCGGCGAAGTTGGTGTGGCTAACACTGCAACCCTGCAGAAATCGCTTGCGCCGCCGCTCCAGCGCCTCCCACCGCTTTTCTCGCTGCAACTTTTGCTGCTTGATTGTGACGGAGTCTCGCTGCATCGCATTGTCTGTGTGAGCAAAATCCTCGCTTCTTGCGGTCGGAATGAAGTCGTTGGCCTCGGTCGTGCTCTTGCCCAATGCTGTTGTAAGCGAGCGGAGTCCGTATCCGGAAGACTTGCGCTGCGGAAGTCTTGCCGTTTTTCTTGTCTTATCAGCTTCCTGGCGCTAAGATGCACTCCCACCAATCAGACGAAGTGGAACCTTGTGCATCACACGCAATTGGCACGCCACGTACTTCAAACGCGTCCAAATCGTCTTGTACCGTACGGCGCAGGCTGAAAGAGAGGTCGTCTTGTACAAGGTTCAGACTTCAGTCAGCTTTGAGGGAATCAACACCCTCGTCACGGTGGCTGAGTGTGCAATAGCGATCGTAGTACCTGTGCCTTGTGGTGCTTTGCCAATAGTTGTCGGTAGAAGGTCGCTCGCCGCTGTTCTCGCGCGTTCTTCGTCTCCAGAGCGAGCCTCCAGGCCGGCGAACCTGTCTCTTCTAGTGCTTCTTTGATAAACTGGCTGTGAATGAACGCCTTGTGAAGTCGCTCCGCCTTGGTGATCTCCAGCAGCTCTTTCTCTTGTTGCTTCGCGGCCAGATACGCCTGGTGACGAGTCACTTCCTGCGCAGCGACATCCCTACACAAGGACACTGTCAGAACGCATTGACACAGCTTTAAACATAACAGCGCGAAGTACGCACTTCTGGTGCTTGAGCGCGGCGACCGACTGCACGTGGTGGCGGATGGAGTGCTCAAAGAAGCGGTGGTTGCCAGCGTCGAACACCGGCTTGGCAAGCTTGACTGGCCGGTTGTGGAGCGGTACGACCTTGGTTTCCTCGAATGGCCGGGTGGAAACGGCCGGCGCTCGCTGTATCCGCGCTGCTGCCATCTACACAGACACAGCGATCGATTCAAAATCACGTGAGCCCCTTGGTTATAACTACACGTAACCTCCTCGATGCGCAGATTACCTTGATCTGGTAGAGCAAGTCGGCCGCGGCGCCGCGCTGCTCGTTCATGACGGCGGCAGCTTTGGTTGCGTCGAAGCGCACGCTCAGGTTGCGCAGCGTGGGCTCGAGCAGGCAGAAGTTGACGATCTTGGCATCCGCGCTCGCGCTGCGCATAAAGTCGGCGAAGTTGTGCTGCTGGTTGAGCCGGTGCAGCACCTCGCCCAGCAAGTATCCGCTCGCGAAGTCCACGTCCAGGTCCGTGACGACCGACGAGAGCCGCAGCTCGTGGTTAAGCCAGAAGAGCAGCAGGTCGGCCATCGCCCCATCCGTTAGCGCAGGCGCAGAGAGGGAGGGGAGCGGCGACCACGCGGCGGCGGCGGAATCGGCGGCGCTAATGCTCGATGGGGCCTGCATTAAGGGCGGGCGCGCCGGACTTACCACCCGAGAAAGGACGTCCGGAGGGAAGGGGCGCGACTGCTCAGGGCAAGTTGAAGTGACCTTCACTCGTTCATGAGAGAAGTACCGTGTACGTGATATATATACGGCCACCGAGCGTCACCCGTTTCATGATGAAACGGTTCATCATCGTGTGGGCAGCTGCGACCAACCGACCGGCCCATCTCCACTCAGGACGAAACTGAAGGTGGCGGCGACACACTCTGGAGGCAGCCACCGCAACCGCATGCGCACACGTCCCAGTTCGAAATGGTCCGTAATGTAATATAGTACAGGCCCCGATCGCATTGGAAGCACCGTCGTTAGATCCTGTGGGTGGCTGGCGAATTTTTTTCACGGTGGTGGGCGCGTGTGACGTTGGTACACCCGGCGGGAGGCAAGTCGGCGCATGCGTTGGTATCTCCATGCTGGAACGCTTTCGTCATTTGCGCTGAAGCCCGCTTTTATCTTGAGAAATGTATGCTGACCGCCGATTGCGATCGCAGGGGGCGGTGGGTTCAACTGCGCGTCACACCTGGAAGTGACGGTAAACACTGAACACTTATTATTTCCATTCCGTAATTTACGTCCGTGCAAGGTGCATAATGGTAATTTACAAGACTAACATCCACTTTGGACTGCACAGTGCACTCGACGCTTACGGCAACCCTAGCCCCGATGAGGAAGTGTTAGGGCTATGCATAAAGTATACGAGCCGCATCATCCAGTATACCTCGAAAACCTGGTGGCTGGCCGAAACGGAACCGAAACGGAACAAGAGAAGGTCTCGATGGGGCACTCCAAATTCACCACTAAGCGTTATAGCTTCACGTAGAAGGGCAAAACACGGTAGCACATTCCATCCAAATCTCTCGTTCTCGCTCTTTCGCTTACCGTGTAATGATAATCTGCTACTTTTGCAGGAGCGCAATCGGGATTACGGGTGCTGTTAGAAACAACCTGCGAGAACGGATACCGTCGCCCCAGTTTCCGCCAGGGAGCGGACGGCGCAGCCGCCTGCTCAGCCCGGCCCTTCGTTTCCCCGAGCGGTTAGATTCGGCCCCGTCCTCCTCCATTTCCATCCTTTCAGGCTGTGGTTGATCGAGGACGGAGTGAACGTCCGTCCTTGCTCTGAGTATAAATTACTGCACACTGTACCGTGGCTGGCGCAGGGACGCGCGCGCTCTCCCTTTCTTCCGAGGAGGAGGAAGCGACAACCCGTAAAGCAAACGCGAGCGCACCGTAATCCGCCTCGGTCATCATCGCGACGAGATCCCCCCGTCCCAGTCTCGAAGTTCGGCCGCGGGTGCGTACACTCCTGGTACATGGGAGGTCCGCGACCGGTGGCGGAGGATCAAAGAGAGCGACCCGGCCGCGGCGACATAAGCGAATAAGAAGGGCGGCGCTTCAGCCGACGCGAACAGAGAACAAGATGGCGGCGACGCGCGACCGGTACGGCCGCAAGTGGGCCAAGAAGCTGTCGGTGGCGTCCGAGCCCGAGGATGAGGACGACGAGGAGGTGGACGAGACGTTCGTGGCGCTGCAGAAGCTGCTCAAGTCGCTGAGCGTTGCGCGGAACGGCCAGCCGCAGCCGCAGCCGCAGCCCGCGCCGGCGTCTGCGCCCGCCGCGATGATGATGCCGCCGGTTGCGCCCTCGTCCAGCGCGAGCGACCACAGCCTCGCGGCGGAGAGACAGTCGCGCGAGGAGATCCTCGAGAGCCGGCGCCAGGAGCGCGAGCGGTTCCGGCGGTACCTGCTCTCGCGGGGGAACGGCGGCGGGAACAGCAGTCGCCGGCGACGCCCCGCGTATTACTGCTCCGAGGACGACGAGGAGGAAGACGCGCCCGTGCAGTCGGTCGAGAGCACCATCTCGAACCGGTTCATGAACGGCTCGTTCTCGCGCTCGCTCAACGTGCACGTCATCAACCGCGACCGGTGGTCCAACGAGGAAGAAGTGGTCGAGCGGCTGCCCGTGGTGATGCTGCCCAAGAGCGGCAAGGTCTCGTCGCCCGTCGATAATCCCAAGCTCAAGGTGACCATGACGGACGAGCACGCCGACCTGCGCAACCAGCTGCTGGCCAACCTGTCGGAGGAGGAGGAGCAGAACAAGGAGGCCGCGCAGCACTACCTCAAGCCGCCGCGGTCCACGTGGTTCATCCAGAGCCAGCACCTCGACACACTCCAGTGCTAAGCGCTGTGGGAAGCGCTCGTTCAGGGTGAGGAGGAGTGGCGGCACCCAGCGCCGGCAGCGGGCGCCGCTGGCATCGGGCTAAGTTATAGTCGCTCGGAAGGAGGTGGTGTTTATTTTCTTTATATATCTAGCAGCGCAGTTTGTCGGTCAAGACTAGTAGCATGCAGAGGGTGGGTGAAGGTATGTTGGAGATCTCCGAGGTGTCGAGAAGAGCTCCTGGTATGGGGAAGCCGTTGCATTTCTTATTTAAATCTACACTACGATTTGCTCCCAAGCTATATTCTTTCCTGTGCTCCCGTTGAACGCGGTCGTGTGGATGGATGTCTAATGCGTGGAGCGAGCGACCGGTCGCGAGCTGAGAAACGACCAGCGGCACGAAGGCTTCAAGCGCGCAGGAAGCCGTTGGGACCCACCTCGGGACTCAACGTGGGTTGCTTGCGCTCGTTCATGGCGCGGACGTGTGACACGGGCAGCCGAGAACAAGCGAGAGGGCACCGCGCTGCGAGAATGCGCGAGGACTCGGCGACAACTCGGACGAGTCACACGGTGCGTGCGGTTGTTTCGGTGGATACCTGCCAGGAGGTGAGCTGAGCTGTCCATGCTGCATGCAGTGGCCGCGCCTCGCACAAAATAGACATCGATTTCCCTCTATACACGCGACTTGGCTGCTTCTCCGTCTATCTGCCTACACGTCCTGGTCGGGGCTGAGCGCGGCGCGGTACTTCTCGTACGTGACGAAGAAGATGATGCACCACGGCGCCTTGCGCATCCAGTTGGGGATGAAGCCCTTGTAGAAGGCGCGCAGGCCGCCCTCCTGGAACGTCTGCCGCGCGCAGTCGGCCATGCCGCTGTACAGCGCGCCGCGGCCGCTCGCGTCCGTCGGCTGGCTCATCAGCCGCGTCTTCATCACGTCGATCCTGTTGCACGCCAACAAAGCACACACAGTCAACGTTAGCGTCTTGGTGTCCGTCTTGGTGTCACTTACAAAACAGCAACAAGACTAACGTACGGGTTGGAGGCGGCGGCGCCGGCAAAGCCGGCGATGAAACTGGCGCCCGTGTGCGCGAACACGCCCTCCGAGACCAGGCCGGACGACACTAGCACCTCCTTGCTGTGGTCGTACGTGCCCAGTTCGGCCGCGTTCACAACGAACCCGCGCTGGATGTTGGGCCACATACCCTGTTGACAACGAACGAGCCGTTCCAACAGTTAGAATCACCGTCAACGCATATCCAGGACGGCCGAGACGTACCCGAACAAACCCGCGGACACCCTCGTGCGCGTAGATCTTGGTGAACGCGTCCCCGACGCCGCGGTAGAGTGTGCCCGCGCGGTCGGCCTGCATTCGCACCTTGATGACGTCCACCCTGCCGCCAAACAGTCACCGTTAGCCCTCGCTGGCATGATACCGACAGAACAGACACGGACGCACGGATTGGCGAAGCTGATGCCGATGGCGCCGGCCGTGCCGCCCGCGAGGAACTTGTTGACGAAGGGCACCTCGCCGCTGGGCCCGGCGCTGGAGGCGCCAAAGTAGTCGCGGAAGGGCTCGTAGAGCACCATGGAGACGCTCGTGTACGACACCTGGCGCATGAGCGCGGGCGTGGCGCCCTTCCAGAGCGCCGTGGGGCCCTCCTCGCGCGCGATCTTGCCCACGGCGTCCAGCATGCCGCTGTACTGCGCGCCGCCCGCGCGCTGCGCCTGCAGCCGCACCTTGGTGCAGTCGATGGGCAGCGTGAAGATCTCTGCCGTGCCCGACGCCAGCCCGCCCGCCAGGAACCGCGACCACTGCGCGTCCACGCGCGGCGCCACCTTGAGCGGCAAGTCTTCTTCGCGCTGCTGGGCCATGCTGCTCGTCCCCTGGATGTACTGGATCGAAAGTGCTCAGCGATCCGTCGCGCCGGCTCGTGAGCAGGTAGGTGGGTGGCGATCAGCGACTGGAGAGAGACAAACAACCGCCTGCAGCTGATGGACGGACGGACTGCGGTGGCGGCCACCAGGGAGAGAGAGAGGCTGGGAGAATGTATCTATCCGCTGCGATACGGTGCACTGTATGGCCCGATCCTCACCAGGCGCTTGACGGACGGGACGTGGCCCCATAGTGGGCGCCGCATGTGCGCGGGCCGCGGCCATAGACAGAACCGGTTCGAGCGACTGAGGGGAGGAGCTGGGAAGCTGGGGAGCTCCCCCGTTTCCCCATCTTTTCCGGATGGGGCGCATCAACTGGCGCTTGAAGGTTCAAAGCAGGCGAGGAGGCATACAAATGGCAAGTGAAATAAGACGGCGGTGGCGAGATTCGTCCGCGTTGTCACTACGGGTGAGATAAGACCGCTTGGGCAGCGAAATTGGGGGGGGGAGGGGGTCGATTTGGTTGCGACGACGCAAATTTGGTCCGCGACGGCGTGGAACCAAATGGGTCGGGACCATTTTGGTCGGATGCCTTTTTTGGTCCGATGGTCTACTGCAACCACTTCAAGTGACACCAAAGCCGCAACGACTCGGAATCGGTCCCCCCGCACACAGGCTTTTGTACTCTGTATGTGCGCGTGTGCGACAATCGCGGGACTGTATTTTAGCCCCCATTTTGACGGCATTTTCGTCGCAAAAGGCTCTGCCACCAGCATCAATTTGGTACAAACACAAAAAGAAGCAAAACAAAATGACGTCTCGGAAATCGTAAATTTGCAAAAAATCCACTCCTTGCTGGCTCTATGCCCCCAAGAGCTGCAGGAAGGCGGGTCGACCTTCCGACCCATCTGCAACACTTGTCTTACAAAAGCCAATACTAATCCATGCAACAACCCACCCGGGTCCACCCGTGTGACTCACAAGCAGGTGCGGCGCTCCCATTTTCATTTTTAATAGTTTACCCTAATTCCACTATAACGAGCGCGAAAAGGTTCAGCCAACAAGGTCCTCCAAACAACCAAACAATCGCCGGACCGACCGCAACAGCCGGCCCCACGGAGGAGAGAAGGGAAGCGTCCGTCGTAAATTTACAATTAGCTCAACCCGGCAGCACCCACGGCCCAGCCCCGCGCCGACTTGAGACCTCCGCCTCGCTCTCTGTTACATCCCCACCGTCATGATCTCGGCGCTGCGTCTCGCGGCGCTCGTGGGCGCCCTGGCGGCGACGGCGACGGCGACGGCGGCGGCCCCGCACACGATCGGCACGCTGGTCAGCTGCCCGGCGGTGCGCTCGGCCGACGCACCGTGCCTGTGGGCGGGCGACGACGGCGAGCTGCTGGACTCGCGCGCGCTCAAGGAGCTCATGCTGCAGCGCTACCTCACGAGCTACCAGGACCTGGAGCGGGCCACGCGCAACCTCGAGGAGCACATGAGCTACATTGAAGGTGCGGTTTGTTTTGATGAGGTGGGGGGATAAGAAGCGGTGCGAGGAGCTCACCCGGTGATCTTATTTATCCGTCCGTACTGTAGACGTGCACGTGTACGCGGCCAAGGTGGGGCACGCGTTCTCGTACCACATGGGCGTGAGCGAACGGCACCTGTCGGAGCCGAGCAAGCGCAAGCTGCTGCCGGAGATGCTGGTGCACCGCGAGATGCGTGCGCGTGCGCGTCGGCTGGCGTCCATGGTGACCAACTCGACCAGCAGCAGCAGCAGCACGACGTCGTCGTCCTCGAGCGACTCGCTCAACTGGTGCTCGACGACCAACTCGATGGGCTACGACATTTGCTCGGCGGTCAAGAGCCAGCAGAACTGCGGCAGCTGCTGGGCCTTCGCGGCCGCGGACGCCATCGAGACGGCCGTGGTGCTCGCGGCCAACCAGTCGGCCGCCGTCGCGCTGTCCCCGCAGCAGTTCCTGACGTGCAGCACGCGCGAGACCACGCAGACGTTCGAGTACTGCTGGGCGTCGGGCGGCGTGAGCGGCGCCACGTGGATCGACACGGAGATCAAGTGGGAGTCGCAGAACGACGGCTGTAACGGCGGCATGACCCACGGCGCGTTCATGGACGCCGCGTGGTACTCGTGGAACCTGCTCACGGAGCTCGACATGCCGTACGACGACTCGGCCTCGAGCGACACGTCGGGCTCTAACTCGTCCTGCGACGTCAGCTCGGACGAGGCGGCCGCCAGCATCACGGGCTGGTCGCAGGCCATGGGCACGGACTGCACGTTGAGCTCGGACGCCAACACGCTGCTCAAGACGGCGCTCGCGAGCCAGCCCATCGCCGTGGCCATCAACTCGGAGGACCCGTTCGGCGACTACGCGGGCGGGTTCTACACGTGCCCGAACGACGGCGATCTGTCGTCCAAGGACGACGTGAACCACGCGCTGGTGTTGGTTGGCTACGGCACGGACTCGACGAACGGCGACTACTGGATCCTCAAGAACTCGTACGGCTCGTCCTGGGGCAGCAGCGGCTACATGAAGCTGCTCGCCGACAGCAAGGCCAACTGCGGCCTCAACGTGTTCCCGGTGATCCCCACGGGCGCCGCCGCCGGCGCGGCCGCCAACTCGAGCGTGGACGGCGGCGGCGACAAGCTCTTCGTCGGCCTGAGCGTCACGGCCTGGATCGCCGTCGCGGCCGCCACGACCATCTTCACGGTCGTGTCCACGTCCATCGGCATCATCGTGAGCACGCGCAAGCTCAAGAAGCTGCGCGAGCAGAACTCGGGCACCGTGTACCTGTCGCGCACGCCCACCGGACAGCACTAAGCCGCACTTGGACGCGCTCCTGTGCTGCTTATCACTCGGCGAGAGGAAGGAAGGGAGGAATCCCAAGCGTCCTGCGCATATACATGACGGCGTCAACGTCTCTCTCCGCATTTCCAATTCGATTGCTTTTACCATTTTTGTATATACTCTCGCCAAAATAAGACGCGCGACTGACTGACCGCCTCTGAACACCTTAGCGATCCCCACCCAAAAAAGATGAAACCCTCTTATTCTGACATCTTGCTTTCAGTATGGAAACAGCAACAACAACGGCAAAAAAGTTGCGGCGATGCGTTCCAGTTCAGCGCGGATGACAATAAGAACGCACATACTTTAATCAAGTTGCAGCGCATTTTGCCGCATCATACTTTACTCAAGTTGCAGTGCATTTCGCTGCATCATCTGGCGTCCCCGCCACCTCGGACAGCATAACAAGCATCACTTGACGTTTGTAAGTGGACGAGCGTCCGTCCGCGCGGTTCCGTTGTCCGCTCGCTCTACTTATTTCCTCCCACGCTCTATAACACACCACACCGGTTTACGGCAACGAGACCTTCTCCACACCCAGTGCCAGTGCATGGCCACTGCGCGGATCGCTCGTCCCGGTTAGCGCCACCGACCGCGCTCTCTCCATTGTCCACCGGCCCAGAAAGGCAGCGCGCGAGTGAGAGCACCGGGGACCCGTCCGTCCCGTCCCGGCGCCGCCTATCGATCCATCGCATCGGCGGTCCGATCCGTCGACTGCGACACATCGTCGCTTGGTCTGTTTTGCTCCCCCGGCGTCCTCCACTACGCGTTTTACGCGACGCCGAGAGGTCTGCGCCGTTCGCTCAACATGCGCGTGGGGGCGGCGGCGGCCGTGCTCGCGCTGGCACTGTCCGGCGCGGCCGGCGGTGCTATTACACGTTCCACGGCGACTGGCGAAGTGGATGGGAGGGCGGGATCGTACGGGACACTGGTCGGGTGCGCGGAGGAGCAGCGGTGTCTGTGGGCGGACCGAGCGGGGCGCGCCGTGTCCGCGGACGAGCTGGTGCGGCAGCTGATGGAGGACGAGCTGCTCAGCCTCACGCGGGACGACGCGGCGCGCCGGCGGCTCGAGACGCACATGCGGTACGTTGAGGGCGTCCACACGCACGCGGCGCGCTCGGGGCTCTCGTTTTCCTACCGGACGGGCGTCTCGGCGCGGCACTTGTACGAGGACACGGCGCGCGAACTGTTGCCGCGCGAGTTTGTGCAGCAGGAGCAGCGCGCGGTGGCTCGGCGGCGCGCTCGCCGGAGACTGCAGCAGGATGTGGACGTAGGGCAGCAGCAGCGCCGCCTGGCGATCGCCGACTCGCTCGACTGGTGCTCGAGCGACAACCCGCGCAATGCGAGCATCTGCACGGACGTCAAGAGCCAGCAGCAGTGCGGGAGCTGCTGGGCCTTCGCGGCCGCGGACGCCATCGAGGCCGCGGTCGTGGTCAACTCGCGCACGGAGCCGCAGTCGCTGTCCCCGCAGCAGTTCCTGGCCTGCAGCACGAGCGCCATGGCCACGACGTTCGAGTACTGTTGGGTCGGCTCGAGCGGCGTCGACGGCGCCTCGTGGCTCGAGAGCAAAATGACGTGGGGCTCGGACAACAACGGGTGCGACGGCGGGATGACCCACGCCGCCTTTGAAGACGCGGCCACGCAGAACTGGTCGCTGCTCACACAACTGGACCTGCCGTACGACGAGGAAGAAGACGGCAGCCAAGAGTACACGCGCGTGTGCCAGAACGTGTCGGAAACCCACACGGCCGCGGCCACCATCAGCGGCTGGGAGCAGGTTGTCGGCAAGTCGTGCGACAACAGCAGCGACGCCGGCGATCTGTTGCGGATCGCGCTACAGCAGCAGCCCGTCTCCGTCGCCATCAACTCGGGCGGGTCCTTCAAGGACTACAAGGGCGGCATCTACGAGTGCCCGGACGACGGCGACTTCACCTCTAGCTCGGAAATCGACCACGCGCTCGTGCTCGTCGGCTACGGCACGGCCACGAACGCCACGACGAACGAGCAGGTCGACTACTGGGTGCTCAAGAACTCGTACGGCGCGTCCTGGGGCGAGGACGGCTTCATGCGGCTCGCGGCCGACGACAAGATCAACTGCGGGCTCAGCGTCTTCCCCGTGATCCCCACGGGCGCCGAGGCCACGCCCTACCGCTCGACGGTCGACGGAGGCGGCAGCGTCGTCTTTTGCGGGCTCGAACCCGCCATGTGGGTCGCTGCAGGCGGCTCTTTATCGGCCTTGACGGTCATTTTGACGGGCGTCGGCGTCATCTGCGCGAGGAGACGGCGGCGAGCCATGAAGCTCGTCGGCGAATAAGAACGGCGAGAGTCTTGTTTGTCGCGAGCTCGTCCGCTGGACCGCGAAGACAATGAAATAAGACGGCGGAGCCACCGAGAGCTCCTGGAGAAGATGACGACGAGCTGTTGATGAGCACCGAATACGATACACTACAGTAGAGGAGTCTTTTGGTATACAAGTCGAGTAAATAAAGAGATCAATACTTCACAGTGAAGCTGGTGGGGCACGGTGTTAAAATCTACTTCCTTTGTTTTAAAAAAGAATGAAGCTTTTGGTTTTTCACGAATAACCTTGTGTATTTTGATTGGTAGAAACACAGCGCTCTTCAAATCGGCTGCCTCAGCAAATCGCTAGGTGATTCATCTAAAATCACCACAAGGTCTCTCCAAATAACAAAACCCAGTACTGAACCACTCGCTTGCTAGTTGCGCCACGTGGCGAACACAAGCCGCGCTTGGACACGCGCGCATTTCTAGCTTTCATTTTCTTTTCTCCTCTCA